>JAHRHZ010000028.1:31310130-31349114 GCA_024137785.1 Ginglymostoma cirratum | reverse complement strand
CACACACACACACACACACACACACACACACACACACACACACACACCAGCAGGTTCAGGAGCAGCTTCTTCCAGGCCATTATTAGACTGATGAATGGACTCTCTACCTTCAAGTAATGCTGATCTTATTAATGTTGATCTTGCCTCGCATATGTCCTGTGCAGCGTAACCTGTATGCCTTACTCTACCCAAAGTTTTTTTCATCCTATGATCTGTATGTCCTTGATTACTAAGATATGCCTGTACTGCTCACAAACAAAGCTTTTCACTGTACTTAGGTACAAGTGTCAGTAAATCAAATCAAATCAAATCAAAACAAGCCAACTGCCTCACAGTGAGTCATATATCAACCAGGCTGGATAAGGGCAGCAGATTTCTATCCCTAAAGGATATCAGTGAACTAGGTGGGCTTTGCATTACAATTATTACAAGGTTATCATTTCTGAAGAAAGGTCCAGACACGAAACGTCAGCCTTCCTGCTCCTCTGATGCTGCTTGGCCTGCTGTGTTCCTCCAGCTCTACACCTTGTTATCTCAGATTCTCCACCATCTGCAGTTCCTACTATCTCAGGTCATCTTTACAGTTGTTCTTAAAATTCTAGATTTTACTGAACTCAAATTTCACCTTTTGTCATGATGGGTTACAAACCATGCCCCTCCCGCATTACAACTGCACTGACCTGCCACCTTTGCTTACTAATGGTATAAATGCAAATTGCAAAGCAACATATCTCAAGGTTTGTGAAGCTCTGTTACATATATAAAAGCAGCAGCTTTGTGGTTCATTAAAAATAAGTGTTCTCTCACCTTACATTGAAGGAGGAATTATATCCCAGTATTGCTGCCTTTTGCCCTGTTTACTCATTCATTGATTAAAATCTTACTGCTGGAGTTCATTGGTCTCTGCAATGTTAGTGGTTGTGAAAGTTATCTTCAGGAAAGATCACATCATTTCCATTAATGATCTAATGGGAGGAAGATCAGAGACAACAAACAGCAATTAGGAGTTAAGCTATCTCAGTGGGTCTTGAGGGTTTTACCATTAGCTGCTTTGTCGTCCTGGGGCTACTTTAATTCTGATACTCTCATCCAATTAATTTTCAGGATGTGGGCATCACTGATAACACTACATTTGCTGCCTATTCCTGATTTCTCTTGTACAACAGGATTGTGTTGCAACATGCCTAATTTAAAATAAAATGCTTATAATGGAGTGACCTGCTGGACTGCACAGACTGGTGGTGAAAAAGAGAACAGTGTCAACAGAGTACTAAAATCAGGAATTTGCAAGTGGGCATTTAATGCAGGCAGTGACATAGGGGGTGTCTTTATACACCTCCAGTGTCTGATGTGGAAACCTGAGGCAGGAAGTTTTTTTTTAAATTGCCCACTGTGGAAGAGCTAGTTATGGTATAGAAAACAAAACTTACAGCAAATTAATAAAATAAATAATCTAAATTAAGAAATGGAGAAGGTTATACTGCAATATGTTGGACATCCCAGATAAAGGACCCAGGCGTAGGCCATTTGGCTCCTCTAGTCTATTCCACTTTTCAATAAGATCATGGCAGATCTCATTCCAGCCTTAACTCCACCTGGCTACCTACCTCTGAATGTCACTGAATTCCTTGTTGATCAAGAATCTATCTACTTCTCCCTTACATCATTCAATAACCTCACCCCCACAGTTGTCTGAGGAAAAGAGCTCCTAAGATCTTCTAGGAGAAACAGATCCTCCTCATCTCTGCCTTAAATTGATGCCCCTCATTGTAAACTATGTTCTAGTTTCTTCCACAAGGGGCAGCGTCCTTTCAGCTTCCATCCTGTCAAACCCCCTCTGGATCTTACATCTTTCAATGGAAGCATGGATTAGAAATTGGTTAAAAGATAGGAAACAGAGGGTAGGTTTAGATAAGCATTTCTTAGTTTGGAGATAAGTGGCAGTGATTGCCAGGTGTCAGTGTTGGGACCCTTGTTTTTTCTGGTTTATGTAAACATTATGGAGATAGATCTTGAAGGCAAAATCTCAAAATTTGCATGATAAGCTAGGACAAATAGTGAAGTGTGAGAATGATATGTTGAGCGATTTCAGAGGGACGTTGACAAATTGACCAAACGGGCAAACACCTGGCAGACGAATTTCAATGCAGGGAAATGTGAAGTAATGCATTTTGGTAGAAGAAATATTGACAATACAGGCTCAATGGTACAATTTTGAGGGGAGTACAGAAGAAGAGGGACCTTAGGGTTCAAGTACATAATTCTCTGAAGGTGGCTAGGCAAGTTGAAACAGCTATTGAGAAGGTTAAATAGGATATTTGGGTCTATAAATAGAGGCAAAGAGTTTAAAAGCAAGGAAGTGTTGCTACACTTCTATAAATCATTGGTCATAGTGCAATTGGAGTTTCATGTTCAATTTTGGGCACCTTATTTATGGAAATTTATTAAGGTCGTGGAGACAGCTCAAAGGGACTTACTTGAATGATACCAGGAATGAAATATTTTATATACAAGGAAAGACTAGGGAAATTAGGCTTATTCTCCTTGGAGCATGGAAGATTAAGACGTGACCTTATTAAGATGTTCAAAATTATGAACAACTTTGATGGGGTAAAGAAGGACATTCTGTTTTCACTAGTTGCTACATTAGTAACTATGGATTACAATTTCAAGATTGTCAGCAAGAGATGTGCTGCCTGGGAGAATGGTGGAGGCGGATTCCATAGGAGGTTTCAAAAAAGAGCTGGATACATATCTGAAAGGAATGAAGTTTGAGGGCCGTGAAGGTAGGGCCGGAGAGTGGGACTAGCTGGGTAGCTCTTTTGGGAGCTAGTACAGACATGATGGTTTGAATGACCTCTTTCTGTGCTGTAAAATTCTAAAATAATTCTAAAATGATTCTAAAATAAATTCAAGAGTGTGCAAACAGCAAGACTGCCAAACTTATAAAATTCTAACAGGATTAAACAAGGTAAATGCAGGAAGGATGTTCCCGATGACCGGGGAATCCAGAATCAGGGGTCACAGTGTAAAGATACCGGAATAGGCTATTTAGGACTGAGATGAGAAGAAATATCTTCATCTAGACTGTGGAATTCTCTGCCAAAGAAAGCAGTTGAGGCCAAAGCATTAAACGTTTTCAAGAAGAAGTTACATATAGTTCTTAGGGCTAAAACGATCAAGGAATGTGGGGAGAAAACAGGAAGAGGGAACTGAGTTGGATGATCAGCCAAGTTCCTAATGAATGGCAGAACTGGCTTGAAGGGCTGAATGTCCCATTCCTGCTTCTAGTCTCTCTGTTTCCATGTTTTTAAGCGAACACTTCTGTGGTGTTATCTTCATCTTGAATGGACTTGGAGTTACTGAGCTGAACTCTGAACTGGAGACTCTGTGATGCATAAGGAAAGGGAAGCTTGTCAGTTGGCTTCAAACGTTGATCATAGCTCAAGGAGAGTTACAGGTTCAGAAAGGGGTTAGTGCGACTGACAGTGGGCAGAGTGAATGGAATCCAGGTGAGATAGAGACCAAGAAGCCTCAGAAACATCTTATCCAACAGGTACAAGGCCGTTATCACAGGGAGGACAAGGATAAAGATTCCAGGAAGGACAGCCAGAATATAGCACTTTGGAGCAGGAGGCTGTTCAAATGAAGGAATGGTAAGGAGAGGAATTCTGTTGTGGTACTTGTAGGAGTATCAATATTCAGTGGACACATTGCAGCCTTTCTAAGTAGCATCAAGAGTCTGAGTTGGTTTGCTGCAAATCTGGTGTCAGACATCTTGAACTGGTTTGAGCATCCGTAAGCTCATAACACATATGAGCAGAATTAGGCCATTCTGCCCATCAAGTCTGCTTCGCCATTTGATCATGGATGCTATGTTTCTCAATCCCATTCTCCCGCTTTCTCCCTGTAATGCTTGAACCCCTACTAATCAAGAACTTATTTATCTTTGTCTTAAATGCACTCACTAACTTTGCCTCCACAGACTTCTAGGCAATGAGTTCCAAGGATTTGCTATCTTCATGCTGAAGAAATTCCTTGTCCTCTCAGTTTTAAAGCATTGTCACTTCACTCTGAGACTTTGTCCTTAGGTCCTAGTGTATCCTATTGGTGGAAAAATCTTCTCCACGTCCACTCTATCCAGGCCTCTCAGTATTCTGTAAATTTCCATCTGATCCCCCATACCCTTCTAAAATCCTTTGAATACAGACCCAGAGTCCTCAATCAGTCCTCATATAACCAACCCTGCATCCCAGGATCATTCTTGAAAACCTTCTCTGGACCCACACAAAGGCCAGAACATCCTTCCTTTAGAAATGTGGCCCAAATCTGCTCACAATATTCCAAATGCGATCTGACAACAGCCTTATAAAACCTTAACAGGATGTCCCTGCTCTTATATTCTAACCCTCTCGAAATGAATGCAAACATTGCATTTGCATTTCTGACTGCCAACTAAACCTGCATGTTAACCTTAAGTGAATCATAAACTAGGACTCCCAAGTCTCTTTGTGCTTCAGATTTCTGAAGCCTTCCCACCTTTAGAAAATAGTCTACACTGCTATTCTCCCTACCAAAGTACAAATCTCACGCTTCTCTGCATCGTATTCTATCTGCTCCTTCTTTTCTTAGGCTTCTAGCCTTCCAAGCCCTTCTCTAGCCTTCCAACCCTAATCCTAAACCTATCCTCATCACTACCTGTCCTTCCACCTTTTCTTTGTGTCATCTGCAAATTTAGCAACAATGCTGTCAGTTCCTTTGTCCAGATCATTAATGTATCATGTGAATTGTGGTGGTCCCAACACCTGACACAGAAAACTAAAAGGTAATCTCCATCAACTATTCCTGGTGGTGTCAGCTAGGGGTGGAATGTTGATGATGACATGATAGTACAATGGTTGAAAAATGATGGACAGATCAAAACCTTCTGGAAATTCCAGCCTGTTCCGTACCGTAGTGATATCATGGAAATCACACTACATACACACTCTATCTTGCCCAAAACTATGCACTTTCCTGGGATAGGTAAAAACTAGATGAAATCTGAGGTTAATTTAAGGTTGGGAGTTGGAGGAGAGACCGAAAAAACCCTCTCCTCCCCAACTCAACAGTTGAAATGAGTCCAGTGCTCTGTCCCTGATGTGTCTCCCTTTTGTCAGAGGTGAGCAATTAGAGTAAGCTCCAGCTTTCACTAGAAGTGATTCAGTGAGTCAACTTTGACCAAAAGGATAGCCTTCCAATCTTTGAGGCCACATCTCTGGATTTAATATCTCAGGTAAGGAATGGCAGCTTAAGCAATACTAAATTCCATCAAATCCACAAAGGAGCATGCCTCTGATATGATCTGAAGCATAATTGGATATTTAATCGTTCAATCTCCAGTGGCTGAACCTTCAATTTTCTGGGCCCTCAAGCTTTGGAATCCCTTCCCGAAAACTCTTTGCCTCTCTGCCCACTTTGCTCTTTTAAGACACTCCTTAAATCTTCTTTGACCAAACATTTGATCAACGATCCAATCAGTCTATTGTGGCTTGGTATCTTACCTTGTTTTGTACTACAGCCTGTGAAGCACTTTGGCATGACAAATGTCAATTCAAATGGAAGTAGTTGTTGTCAACAAACTAATTAGAGATAGGATTAGCACTAACTGAGGCAGCTTCCCACCGATGCTCAGTAGATGCAATGTGTGCCATCTACAAGATGCACTGTCGAAGCTCACAAAGGCTATTCTGATAGCACCTTCCAAACTCTACCACCTTGAAGGACAAGAGCAACAGATGCATGGAAACACCAACACGCACCAGCCAGACTTGGAACTAAATCACTGTCCCCTCAAACCTCTTGAACTCCCAATATCATTGTAGGTATGCCTAAACCCAGAAACTGCAGTGGGTCAAAATAACAGCTCACCACCACCCTCTCCAGGATTTTTTGAGATGGGCAATAAATGCTAGCCCAGCCAACAGTTAAATAAAGAAAGTGAGAAAGACAGACGAACGAATGCATTGCTCATTTACTTCCTTATCACATTCTCTGAGAAAATCGTATTGCATAAAATGGATTGCAAATGAAGAAAAGCCTGCATACCTATAGATCCTTTCATGACATCCGAAATTCCCAAAGCACTTTGCAGCCAACACGGTACATTGGAAATATAAATTGAGCTTTTGCAATATTGGGATGTGCAAAATCTGCTGCAGAATCTTGGAAATATTCCAGCAGTGTGAGACATTCAATATTACGTTAGCCATGCAGCAAGTGGTTAGGAACTGGAATTGTGCAACCTGAGACTCTTATGAAGGCAGGTTTAATTGAAGTGACTTACAGGGAGTTTGATTGCTACCTGAACAGGAAATAATGTACACGATTGTGAGGAGAAGGAGGTAGGAAGTCACCTGAAATAACTCCACAGAGGCTGGTATACTGTCAGCAAGTCACCCTTCATTTATACATGCACAGTACACGGATTCTGACCAGCTAGCTCTGAGACTTTCTTTAGCATGACGCAAATCCCTTGGACTGAGAGAGTAACAACTGCTGATGCTGGAGTCAGAGATAACACAGTGTGGAGCTGGAGGAACACAGCAAGTCAGGCAGCATCAGAGGAGCAAGAAAGTTGGCGTTTCGGGTTAGGACCCTTCTTCAGAAAATGTGTCCCAACCCGAAATGTCAACATTCCTGCTCCTTTGATGCTGCCTGGCCTGCTGTGCTCCTCCAGATCCACACTGAGTTATCTCTAAATCCCTTAGACTCCTGTTTGTATCTGTCAGGCAGGACTCTTTGCTTGGCCCATTTAACAGCCCCAATCATGGAACTCATACTCAATGAGATCCACCTGGCCATCCCCATTCCATTCACTACAACACCCCAGGTACATGCTCCCAGGTGGAACTGCTGCAGACATGATGGGATGAATGGCCTCCTTGAATATGCTGTAAAAATCTGGAGATGCTATTATTCTCTGTTCAGTGTGTACAACAGTGAAACAGGACATTTGGCTCAACTGGCCTATGCTGTTGTTAATGCTTCGCTTGAGCCTTTAACTCTTCACTGAACTAATCCAAGGTGCTATTTTCAATATTCTAATTTGCCATGGAACTCCCTAATCCTCTTTTAAAAGGGATTTAAGAACTTTGCAAATTTCTGCCAAAAGTGATTGAACCACTCTCACCAACCTCTCATGCAAATACTTCCTTCCTGTAATTTTCTTTTTAATTCTATTTAAGATTACCTTAAGCTTGTACTCCTGATTTTGATCCAACACATCAACCATTTGCTATTTATCTTACTGTCACCCTCAATAATCGTGAAGGTCCCTTAACTTTCTCATCATAAAACCTGACTGTGATCATTAAGAATATGTAAAGGGAAGCTTCAAGGACGAAAGTGAAGAGGGTGACCAAACATAGCTCATTACTGGAAATGTCTACATTCTGTTACCATAACAACGCAAGTGCTGAGTGTGTTTTTTTTTTGTTACTGCTCAAGTGCCGGAGTTCTGCTTGAGAGGATGTAGATGAGAAAACAAAGCTGCCTTCCACATATTAGGTGCTCCTTTTCTGAGGGGAAGCTGAGAAAATTGACTTTGTTTTGTGTGAAAGGGCAGACACTTGGCGCTGACCTTGTTGAAACTTTCAGATTTAGGCAGGGAATTGACGACAAACAGAAACCAGGCACGTTAATCCTTGTGGGGAGGATTCCAAAATGACAGTGGAGCCCAGAAAAAATGCCTTGGAGAAGGGAGATGGGAGCAGAGAAAGTAAAACATTTGATTATCAGGAAATAAAAAGCACACCTGAGACACAGAGTGAGGATGAGAAAAGCAAAGTGACAAAGGCAGAACAAATGAATTTAGAGACGGCGTAAAAGGGAATCTAATTATCTTCTTTTCACTCAAATGGAACTAGATTTGAGAAATGGGTTATTAAATGTTTTTGGCCCAGTATTTCTGGGATGATGATTAACTGGGGGAAGATGCTGAACAGAGATTTCCTCAAGATTTGACATCTAATTCCCACCCGACTTGTCAGTGCCAGGCAGGATAAGACATGACAGGAGGTCATATCGATGGGCGGAGGAAGGGGGGCAGCACTTGGCAATTGGGAAGAGTGCAGCCAGCAGGTGGAGTTTGGTGAGGCCATGAGGGTAAGTTAGAGATTAATATGTGTGCAAAAGGCTGGAGAGAGCGAGACAGAGAGAGACCATGATTAGCAGAAGGGAAGCTAAATGAGAGGTCAGGTTGAACACTCTGATTCCTCCGAACTCACTAACTATGGTATAAAAAGGCACATGTGTTCTCGAGCTAGGAGACCTTGCCTACCTTTCATTACTGGGTTTTGCAAATCACTGGACAACCTTGTGCTAGTGATTAAAATGGAATCAGCTTCCCAACTGCACTGTTCCAGTCTGATTCATATGCTAATGAATGCCTCACCTCTTGTATTGTTTAACCGTAACCTTGAGCTCAGTATACTGCCATTACAAATATGTTCTTAATTATTTAAGACCTGGAGGTGCTTTTGCAGTTTTAAGCCATGTTAAACGGGAGCTCTTGGTAGAGGTTTCTCTTGTAA
Organism: Ginglymostoma cirratum; assembly: GCA_024137785.1. Taxonomy (NCBI): domain Eukaryota; kingdom Metazoa; phylum Chordata; class Chondrichthyes; order Orectolobiformes; family Ginglymostomatidae; genus Ginglymostoma; species Ginglymostoma cirratum. The sequence continues at coordinate 31,340,541 of JAHRHZ010000028.1, read as the reverse complement.
GTGCTGCAATGCCTCCCACTACCACCTTGTGTTTACAGCTACCATCTGCATTCCTCAACTTAATCCAACAGTCTATCTGGTTTTCAGTGGTAGGGAAAAACCACTCGGGAGTCGGAATGAAAAGAGACTTTTTTACTAAGAGTATGATAGCAATCAGGTACAAACTACTTTAGTAAGTTAGATGTTGTCACTGAAATTATTGGGAGACCTGTGGATGTAAGTGTTCATTCTACAAGATCTTAAGACATGTTACTTTTCCCCATTCATATTCTTATGACTTCAGCTAATTTGGAGGAATATAATGCAGTCTACAACAGTAAATCTTTCAGAATCAATACATTATAGAACATCTCCCAACCACCCCCACAAGCTTTTCATTCCATAATTAACATTCATATATTCATGTATGTAATTGCATTTACCACTAACCAATCTCCTGCCAAGTCCATGTCAGGCAGTCTGGTGGTTTCTCAATTTGTCAAGAATGTGTTTTCCTTATACTATAAAACCATTGTTTTCCTGATGTTTCTCACCGGTTTTGTCCCAATTAATTATTGGTGAATGATGGTTCCATGAAGAGGTGAGATTCTTGCGCTTCCTTCATACAACTCCCTCTATAGTATGAACAATATATGATCACTACTTCTAAGTAAGAAGTGCCCATGCTGGAGTCAGAGATAACACAGTGTGGAGGTGGAGGAATGCAGCAGGCCAGGCAGCATCAGAGGAGCAGGAAAGTGCCTGCTGCCTGTGAATGAACATCCCTTTTCTGTTGAGGTCACCAATTGTCCTTCGACCAAGTGTGTAAACATAGTGACACTGATTACAGTGGGTAGCTTGTTACTCCTGATAACATTATTCCTTCTTGCATGCGTTAATATATGTCTGAAATCCATTCCCCATTCAACTGTGGAGATCTTGGTCAGTTTGTTACATGGTCAAATCCAGGGGGTACTGCATACTGTCTGAAATCGACATGAATGAAGTAAGTGTGTGTGAGTATAAATAAACTATGGTCCTTTTCCTGACATGACTGCATCAGGAATCCTATGAATGGCAAATATTTCATGAGTACTGCAATGGACAGCGAACTAGTAAGGGAGCCCAAGTTTTGTTAAGTCTGTCCTAAGGCAATTTAGTCAGAGAATAGAGATAACACAGTGTGGAGCTGGAGGAACACAGCGGGCCAGGCAGCATCAGAGGAAGAAGGGTCCCGACCGAAACGTCAGCTTTCCTGCTCCTCTGATGCTCCACACTGTGCTATCTCTGACTCCAGCATCGACAGTTCTCACTATCTCTCAGTCTGAGAGCAATTGGTTTAGGAACAAATGACTGTTGAATAATTTGTCAACTGCAACAGGTAGAACATTTCCTTGTGCTTCCTAGACTCATGACAGAACCTAAAAAGGGGAAGCAATGTATTGAGATTATCCACACTGGAAAGGAGAAATTTTGTCATGACATTAACAGAATGAAAATCTGTAACTACACAGGTTTGACACAAATGTTTTCCACTTGTATTATGACTGAAGAAAATTCAGATGACAGAAACCACCAAAGTTAGTCAGAAGATACAGATGAGGAGGAATGGAATGAGCAGTAGAAACCACTTGAGCTCATTGATCAATTTTAACTCTAATTCAGGTACCAACACAAGTTGATGAACTAGATATAAGTCACGGATCACATTTGATGTCAAGTGCTGAAACAGTACAAGTTGAAAAGTCATATTTCAATTTTTCATCTTCCAAGAAAGAATTATCAGTATAAATGACTATCCTCAACTGGCATTAGTCAGGATCTGAATATGTTGGGTTCATCGGTAAGATAAGGCAGAAGGCAAAATAAAACATCAAACCTAACCTACAAGTTAAAATATTTCAACACAGATTGAGAATAAAGATTTCTGTGATGATTGACTATGGGCTGTATATAATTCCTTTGGACCTAACATTGAGGTGCGATGACCAAGACCCAGAATTCAGGATACGGTCAAAAAGAAAATCCAGGATATTGGTAAAAACAAAAAAACGATTTCAACAGAACAGCTGTACTCCAAAAAGAGACTTTGTGAGATTAACAGTCTGCCAGATGTTAAGATGTAGCCACCTGATTCTGCCGGGAAAATTCAGGAGATTAATATTTAGGTTGATAAAGTATTGGACTGCCTACCTGGATGGGCAGGAACAAGGTCCTCCTCCAAACACATCAAAAATGATAACTCTTATGAGGATTTGGTGGCACAGTGGAAATGACACTGGTCTAAGTAACGTTAATGTCCTAGAGACTGTAAAGGCCGGTAGGAGCAAAACCCCCTGACTGGGAACAAAGACTCAGGAGGCAGGCAGGATTCATGCACATGACAGCCTTTATTTTTATTCAAACAATCACAGGCTCATGCAGGGAGAATGGCAAAAATCTCCCCCCGAATCTAGTCCCGACATGATAACGTAGTTGCTCCTTTAATCTTCAGCTCAGATTGGAAGAGAGATCAATGATACTCAGGTTTTAACAGTGAGATACAACATTTTTATACATTTTGTGTTACAATAAGCATGTACAATGTGGTGACTGTGTCCTTCCCCTTACTCTATACATGCGATCCTGTGAAACACCTATTCAATGACGGTCACTGCTATAGACAGCCCCAGATCCCCATGATTTCATGGTACTAAATAGACATTGTAATCTCCAGGCCTTTGAATTTTTCTTATGCATCCTATTAATTCACATTCCAAAGTTACTGCCATACTACTTTGGACATGTTCCAGACTTGCTAATCTTTAAGGACTGCGTGAATTCTGTTCACTGTATTCCATGTGCTATCTGTGTCAAAGTCTGTTACTCCTCATATTTTTTCTAACTGTCCCAATTATGTCTATAAAAATACAGAAGTCTGTTGGTTCTAACCAACTTCTATAAGATTCTTAATATTAATTTCTATTATAATGTTATTTATTTGTAAAGTTTTACAGCTGCTTCTACTGTTAGTCCTGTTTAGCTAACGAGTTGTGAGCACTTTGTTTCACACAGGACATGCCAGGCGTCCTTTTGGAGATAAAGAGAAAGTTTCCCAAGACTAATTAACTTTCATAACCATGTTTGAATGTTTTCCCCTAATGCTTCTATAATATTTTGGTTATATCTATAATTATGTTGACATCTATCTCTGTGATTATCTGAAGAATCCTTGACTAGAACCTATTTCTCAATATTGTGAATAACTTCGGAGAAACAACTGATTAATGTAAAATAGCTATAGTTGTTGTTTTCACAGCTGTACACCGAGTTAGGCCGGCTCCCTCATGGACTGAGATTTACACCCCTTGTTCTAACTGATACTGTTCACCCATTAGGACAACATCCTCTCGTTAATGAGGTTGAAATCTTGTCATAGTTTAATGAATCTGTTTGTTTCTTCAAATTTTTACAAGCCACACTCCCATCAGTTCATCCGTGTTCATCATTACAAAAGTTTTATCATCTTCTTCAATATTTGTTGCAAATTTTCAAACTGTCTGGCCTTGAACATACTATCGAAATGTCTCTGATTGGTGTTTGTGCAGGGCCTCCTGTTCATCTTGGAGTAACCCCTGTTCAAAGGTACCATTGTGTTTCACTTATGTGTTGGAGCAGGCCTTTAGTTCTGTTTTAATCACTTGTCTGCCATTTTGTAACTAAATGCTGGAGCAGGCTTTTTAATTCGGTTTACCCCATGTCAGCCATCTTGTGTCTTTTAAATATGGACAGCCCTTACAAGACCCTCACTATTTTTCTCTTTTTTTTTGGTGGAACGATGAACTGAGGTTAGGGTTAATTGAACTTTGAACCGCGGCATGTTTTTACAGAAAATGAAACGAACGCAGAGATTTGCTGTTAGCGACAGGCCTCAAAGATAATGCAACTTAATTACTAATCTAAGGAACATAGAACATAGAACAGTGCAGCAAAGCACAGGCCCTTCGGTCATGATGTTGTGCCGAACTTTTACCCTAAACCTAAGGTCTACCTAACCTCCACCCCTACTTTATACTATCATCCATATGCCTATCTGATAGCCGCTTAAATGCCCCTAATGAGGCCGACTCCACTACCCTCTCCGGCAATGCATTCCACGCCCCTACCACTCTCTGAGTAAAGAACCTAAGGAACACTGGATGATTTAGCACACTGCCATGCCCAGGGCTGGTTGGATGTTGAGTTGGTCAATCAATGGAGGATTGGCGCTAACCATTGAGAATATTGACTAAAAAAAGAGAAAAGGACAAAATTGATTTTGACCAATTTTGACAGGTGTAGAGTGATTTTGGAAGCTTCAGGGCTGGGTGCTTTTTTTTTACTCTCTGTAGTTTTATATACAGTCAAAGAATTGTTGAATATTATGAGAAAAGAAGCTCAGTCTGTAGGAAAGAAGTAAATAATTCTGAAAGCCTACCAAAATTGTTCATGTTTGGTATTGGATATATCGTTACATGCCAGTGAATAACTCATTACCCAAGGATTGAATAAAGGGCCAGCACCAATTATTTGACACTGTTCGACTAAGCAGAGTACCTCGTTGTTTAATTTGTTATACTAAAGTTACAGCATTAATATAAATTGTTAATTTTTGTTTAAGTTTCACACTTGGTGTCCAAGATCTGTTATTTGTACAATCTGTTTAGGGACAGTTGGAGAAGTTTGAGGGTCATTGAATTCTTTAATTTCACTGTGCTGCAAATCCAGTCATAATAAATGTGATTTGGTTTGGCTTGCTATCCCTGTGTTGTAACAGGATAGAGATTTAAATCCCGTGAGGGAAAATTATGAAATTTGCACTCAATTTCAAAAAAAAAACTGGAATTAAAACAAAGCTAGCCTATTGGTGACCATATCACCAATTGATGTAAAGTAATCCACCTGGTTGATTCATGACTTTTCGGGAAGGAAATCTATCATCCTTGCCTAGTCTGGCCTACATCACAGCAACGAAGTTGACTCTTACTTGCCTTTGAATTGGCCAAGCAAAACACTCAATCAAAGGCAATTAGGGGCTAGCAACAAATGTTGGTCTAGCAAGCAACACTCACTTCTGATGAATGAATAAAAATAGAGATGGAAGGTCTTCAATGAAGAGAGACTTTACAGAAGATGTGGAGTCAAGAACAGAATCAAGCTGAACAATCTTCAAGCCAATGACCTACCAATCTTCCAAGTCCTAAAGACGTATTGTAGAAGGATTGCAAAATCTCCAGACCACCTGAATTAGTGAAATCAGAGACCTACACGGAAGTGGGGAAATGATAACTGTAATTATATCTGTGGATGTATAAATGTTAGATATGGGAAAAATACTTGGGGGTTTCAGTGGGGAGAGGATATATGTTGTACAAGTCAATGGTTCTGAAAAGGTTAATGTTGGAGATGACTTTGAGCCCCACCCAGACCAACAATGTCTTACAGACTTGGCTGGGGAAAAAGTCTAGTACCATGTAGAATGAATGCCTACATCCTAGTTATCATCTCAGTCTTGCTAACAGTGATTGTGTTTCTACAGTAACTTGTGCCAAATGCCAGAGATTAAATTTTGATTAAGCAGAGACCAGGCATAGGCATTCACAGTTTTATTTCAACTTACACATCAAAAATTGCAAAACCACTGACTACTTATTCCCCCCATTTGGTCAACTAACCCAACCAGATATTTACAGACCTCTGGATCAGGTGGGACTCTACCTCAAGAAACTCAATTCTTGACCTATTTTGCCATCAACATGTTCTTACACACAACTGGAGCAGATGGGACTTGAACCCAGACCTCCTGGTCCAGGGGTGGAGATACTAACACTGCACCACAGGAGGACAAGTAACCCAATTACAATTTTCTTTTATTAATCTATTTTTCTAGTCAGCCTGTTCAGAGATGTTGTTACACACTGCTGAAAAAGGAGGGACTGATATCTGCTCCAGGGTTAGGAGCTCTAGCACTGCACCACAAGAGGACAAGTAACCCAATTACTTTCAGTTAAAGCGTATCCATCACCTGTTCGCTAGTTTCACTTGGCCTCAGGCAGGTCTGCCAGATCTTACCAGATCATCATAACTTGTACCAAATAACTATCACACAATAAACCGCATAATTTTTGAGCGAGAGCCTTTTCCATTAAGACTGACTACCCTAACTACAAGCTGGTAGTCCAACACATACAATAGAGTTTATAAAAAGTTAGACATTACAGTTGAGAGAAATCTGAAGCAAGCACTGAAAATACTGGAGAAATCAATAGATCTGGCAGCATCTGTGGTGATAGAAACAGAGTTAAGATCTCGAGTCAAGGATAACTCTTCTGTGGAACTGAAGGATTTGGAAATTGTTTTAATATACTTTTGACCGAGGCTAAGTAGCAGCAAGGGAACAGATGGTGTAGAGGCCACAGTGCCAAGGGTAAAAGGGTTGTTAGAGGTGGTGAAAGAGAAAAAGAGTTATTAAATGAATGTAAACGAGGGTGTGAACAGGAAGAATGAGTCCTTTCCACTAACGGCAAAGAAGACAAGACTTAAACAAGATGAAGCTTTCCACAGATGCTGCCAGACCTGCTGTGATTCTCTAGCATCCTCTGTGTTTGTTACAATACAGCCTTTCTGTGTAATGACCTTGCTGTTGAAGAAAGAACTCTTGGTAGCCTTCAAGGTTTCTAGCATAATTCCCTGGCCTGAAAACCTTCCCAATTTGTTTTAATCCTCTCCACACCCCTGTCAGTTCAGCTGATTTTTCTCCCTTCTTGAAGCTGGTCCACTGAGCAAGTCAGAACATACCATGACCCAGGGATGGTGCTGTGGCTTACTGGTCAATGCTGCTGCCTCACAGTAGTAGGGACCTGGGTTCAATTCCAGCCTTGGATGACTCTCATGTGGAGTTTGCATGTTTCCCTTGTGTCTGTGCAGGTTTGGTCTGGTTTCCTCCCACAATCATAACAAGTGCAGGTGAGGTGGATTGGCCATGCTAAATTGCCCTGTTGTATCCAGCGATGTTTAGGCTAGATAGATTAGCAATGGGAAATGCAGGGTTACAGGGAATAGTTTAGGGGTTTGCAGTGCTTTTTGGAGGGTCAGTGTGGACTTGACGAGTTGAATGGTCTGCTTCCATACTGTTGGGATTCCATGAAAACCACACAGAATCCATCTGGTCACTGATCTACACTCACTGTGCTTGTTTGGTTCTGCCTGGGCATGGAATCAGAACAAAGTAAACTGAAACCATGTGAGCTGGTTGGATACATCCTGTGATTGCAGAGATAGTTTGAAGCTCTTGTCGGTAAACCTGTGGAACTGTGAAAAACAAGTGTATTGTTCAGAGGTAAATCAAATGCATAAATATACAATGCCCAAACAGGCCAGAGAAGCAGGAGCCCCTGGGTCAGAGTTACTCTTCCAGGGTCTCCCTGGTATCATTTCTCTCATGGGGGAAGGGAAAAGGCTGTGTGTAGCCAACATTCGTCCAGCCAAAGATCCAGGAGAGCCTGGGAGCATTATCCGATTGCCTTTCCTTACATTTTTTCAGTCCACGCTGCAAAGTAACCCGCAGTGGGTTTCAACCACAGCACTCGGAATAAAGTCCCACTTACTCATAGTCATTGTCATAGAGGTGTACAGCACGGAAACAGCCCCTTCGGCTCAACGTGTCCATGCCGCCCAGTTGTCACAATTTATCTAGTCCCATTTGCCCACGTTTGGTCCACATCCCTCCATACTTATCCCATCCATGTAGCTGTCCAAATATTCCTCTATTGACAAAATTATACTCATCACCACCACTACCTCTGGCAGCCCATTCTAGACACTCACCACCCGCTATGTGAAAAAAATTGCCTCTCTTTTTGTATCTGTCCCCTCTCATCTTAAGCCAATGCTTTTTACTTTTAGACTCCCTGAACATGGGGAAATGCTGTTGGCTATTTACCTTATCTAAACTTCTCATGATTTTACAAGACTCTATTAGGTAATGGCTTAGTGGCTGGACTGTTGACCCAGATAATGTTCTGGGGGCCTGGACTTGAATCCGGCCATGGCAGATGGTGGAATTTGAATTCCATAAAAATCTGGAATTGAGTGTCTAATGATGACCTTGAAACCATTGCCGATCATCGGAAAAACCCATCTGGTTCACTCGTGCCCTTTAGGGAAGGAAACTGCTATCCATACCGGGTCCGGCCAATGTGTGACTCCAGATATGGTTGTCTCTTAACTGCCCCCTGGGCAATTAGGGACAGGCAATAAAAGCTGCCGAGCCAGCAACGCCCTCATTCTGTGAATGAATAAAGAAAATAAAAAATAAGGTCACCATTCAGTCTCCTGCGCTCCAGGGAAAGAAATCCCAGCGATCCAGCCTCTACTTATAACTCAAACCTTCTAGTCCAGTTAGCATCTTAGTAAATCTTTTCTGCACACCTTCTAGTTAAGTAATATCCTTTCTATAGTCGGGCGACCAGAACTGCACGCAACAATCCAAATGTGGTCTCACCAATGTCTTGCCCACGTCTTACCAGCTACCCATTTATTTGTATTTATGGGGTTTAGTAATTGATGAGGGAAGTTTCTCACCTCTCACTAATTACAGGCGCATGGCTAATTCCTGTGAAACAATTTTGAATAAAACTTGTGTTTTACACGACACTTGATCATCCACGTCAAAACACCCCAGCACTTTAAACATCGATGATTGTTTGATGTGCAACATCAGCTCTTCTGGAAGGCTAGTGTCAGATCTTTCACCAACTTTGAAGAATGTTGTGCCATCTTCTGTCATGGAAACATTCACAGTAGCCAATCTGTGAGCTGAAAAATCCTGCAAAATGAAAATCCAGTTTGTTTATTCTTAAGCTGTCTTTCCAGGGAGTAACATTGGTAAAGGGACCAAGAGAATTGCATTGCCTTCCCCGTGCGCTTGGGGAAGCAGGTTAGGATTTTCCCAGGCCACACGAGGTAGGGACAAAGTACTAGGGGTGGGGGGTGGGGTGTGAGCAGGAGGGAGTTGGGATCCTCAGGCCAAAGGACATAGCTGGCAGAGATATCATGGAGACTCACGGTGCTTCAATTTTCCCAACAAATTTTGCCATTGCAGAATTTTACCAGAGCAGCGATGGGACTGGACAGGCTGCCAGGAGACAAAAAGCCAATTTAAAAATCCAAAGGTCCAGTTCAGGGGTCATTATACCAGAACGATGGTGTTATGCCAATGATATATTGTCAGCCAATGTGTGAGGAGACCATCAGCTGATTGGATGTGGTCTCCCAGGAGAAGTAGGGAATGGTGTGATGTGGAGGGCAAGGACGTCTGGGGCAGGGATGAAGGAGGTTTGTAAAGGGAGGGAATTTTGGAGACAGAACTGAGACCAGGGCTCCTGTGATTTCCTCAGTTCCTCTGTTGCACGAACCTTTTAAACATTTATTTTCAGTCCACTTCTTCAATGCTGCCTTTCATCACAGTGACCATTGCTCCTGGTGGCGCTGCTGAGGCTGCCAGCCCTTTGATTGGACCAGAAGTTGTCAATGGTGTTTCATTGCTCAGAATAGGGCAGCAACAGCAGCCATAGCAATCTGGAGCACGGGTGAAGTAGTGTTAATGTATCGACAAGTGAAACAACATAATATTCTGCAATAGCAAGGTGTAGAGCTGGATGAACACAGCAAGCCAGGCAGCACCAGAGGAGCAGGAAAGCTGATGTTTCGGGCCTAGACCCTTCTTCAGAAAAGGATGAACACAGCAGGCCAAGCAGCATCAGAAGAGCAAGAAAGTTGATGTCTCTGGACCCTTCTTCAGAAAAGGATCTGAGATGTCTCAGATTCTCCAGCATCAGCAGTTCCTCCTCTCTTTAATATTCTGGAATCACGTGTTCAATCCCTGTCTAGATTGCTGGTGTAATTTAAATTCAGTGAATGAAATCCAGGCGGGAAAGCTAGCCTTAGCAATGGTGAATGTGAGAAATATTGTCAACTGTTGTTTAAAAACCCCTCTCTGCCATCCTTACCTGGCCTGGCCTACATGTGACTCTGGATCCATAATCATCTGGTTGATTCTTAAATAGTCGAGCAATACATTTAGTTCAAGGGAAATTAGGGTTGGACGCCAAATGCTGGCTCTGCCAGAGACACTCACTTTGCTATAAAGGAAAAAAGATGAAAATAAATTATCTGCTGGCTGTAAAATTACATTGAACATAGAACAATACAACACAGGAATAGGCCCATTGGCCCATTATGCTCATGCCAACCATGACGCCATTCTAAACTAATCGCATCTGCCTGCAATTGGTCCGTATCCCTTTATTCCCTGCCTTTTCATATGTCTGTCTCAATGTCTCTGAAGCATTGCTTTCGCATTTATTTCTACAACCTCCCCCGACAGTGTGTTTCCACCCTTTGTGTAAAAAACTTGTTTCGCACATTTCCTTTAAACTATCCCCCTCACCTTAAATTGGATTGTAATTTGAAAAGCACAATGCGCAAGGCTATGCCACTGAGTGAGATGTTCATTCGGAGGGTCAGTGCAGAGATGATTGGCTGAATGGCCTCCATCTGCATTGGAACACACCCATAATTCATCAATTTCTAAGAATCCAACACTGCATGATAAATTGTAATAAATGTTATTGAGGATTAAATACAAGTCCAGTGAACCATCGCAATTTACAACCTGCTTATTGTAACTTGGCAGACATTGGTTTTAACCAGGTGTCCAATTGTAATAAAAAATGAAAGAACTGCGGATGCTGTAAATCAGGAATAAAAACAGAAGTTGTCGCAAAAGCTCAGCAGGTCTGGCAGCATCGGTGAAGGAAAATCAGAGTTAACGTTTTGGGTCCGGTGACAATTCAGTCCAGTTCTGAGGAAGGTCACCGGACCCGAAACGTTAACTCTGCTTTTCCCATCACAGATGCTGCCAGACCTGCTGAGCTTTTCCAGAAACTTCTGTTTTTGGTCCAATTATAATAAATGATTTGCTGGTGTTGGAGGATTGTCTGTTACTGCTCACCCTCAGTTGTTTCAGATTTTGGGAATGGAGGAGACGACTTATGAAGAGGCCGACTACAAACCAACCAAATCCATTTCAGGTAGGACTTAAAGAACAAGCCGAAAAAGAAACATTCATTCTATTGATCGAGGCACTTGACATGTGTATCTCCCAGAATTCCCACTCTTATGGCTTGTCCAAGTGACGTCACCTGAATAGTGTAGTCAATGGTGAATTCTAGGCTTCCAAGAAAGACGTCCTCAAGTAGTGCAGAGTTAATGTCCCTAACCCTGGACCAGGAAGTCAGGGTTCGAGTCCTATCTGCTTCAGAGATGTACCATAATGTCACTGAACAGCTTGATTAGGAAAAATAGGCTAAATAATAAACAATAATAGGCTTCAGACGCCCATAGATTTAAACTCACTAGCAATAAAGTAAAGGTGAAGAGAGAGTTAGTTACATCAGGCTCATAATGGGTAGGATTCTGAAGACTTAGAATCATACAGTGCAGAAATAGACCCTTCGGTCCAACCAGTCCATGCTGAACAAAGTCCCAACTAAACGAGTCCACCTGCCCCGGCCCATATCCCTCCAAACATTTCCTATTCATATATCCATCCAAATATCTTTTAAATATTGTAATTGTACCCACATCCATCACTTCGTCAGGAAGTTCACTCCACACACGAACGACCCTGTGTGTAAAAAATTTGTCCCTCATGTGTTTTTTAAATTTCGCTCCTCTCACTTTAAAAATGTGCTCGCTTGTCTTGAAATCCCCCACCCGAGGGAAGAGACAACTACCATTAACTCTATCTATACCTCTCATGATTTTAAAAGCCTCCATAAGGTCACCTCTCAATCTCCTATGCTCCAGTGAAAAATGTCCCAGCCCATCCAGCCTTTCTTTATAACTTAAACCTTACAAACCCGGCAGCATCCTGGTAAATCTTTTGAGAACCCTCTCCAGTTTAATAATATGTTTCCTATTACAGGACAATCAGAGCTGGACACAGCACTCCAGAAGAGGCCTCTCCAATGTCTTGTACAACCTCAACATGACGTCCCAAATCCTATACTCAAAGGGCTCAGCAATGAAGGCAAGTGTGCTAAGTGCCTTTTTAACCATCCTGTGTACGTATGGTGCAAACTTCAAAGAATTCTGTACCTAAACCCCTTGGTCCCTCTGTTCTGCAACACTACCCAAGGCTCTACCATTCATGATATACATCCTGCCCTTGTTTGTTATACCTAAACGCAAAACATTGCGTTTATCCAGATTGAACTCCAGCTGCCATTTCTCAGCCCATTGACTCATTTGATCAAGATCCCTTTGTAATCTTAGAAAACCTGCTGCACTGTCTACTATGCCACCAATTTTGGTGCTGTCTGCAAACTTACTAACCATGCCTTCTATATTCTCATCCAAATCATTTATATAAATGACAAACAAAAGAGGGTCCAGAACTGATCTCCGTGGAACACCAGTGGTCACAGGTCTCCAGTCCGATAAACAACCCTCTACTACCACTCTCTGTCTCCTGCCCGCAAGCCAATTATGTATCCAATTAGCAAGCTCAACCTGAATCCAATGCGACCTAACTTTAGGGACTTAGAGAAGAATCTGGAAGTAAATTGGAAGGTCACTATGGAATGTGAACAGCAGTATCTTTCGATTCATCAGATAGACAATTGGATAGATATTTCAAAGTCTATAGAGGTCCTACATGTTTTGAAACTGTTCTATTAGGAGACCAATGGTTTAGTTTGCACCCAATTTCTCATCTAATTATTCTTTTTATAGAAAAAAAGCCTGATCCTTCCAGAGACTCTGTGAAGCAAGAACAAAGCTATATATGGCCTAATAACTGGTGAAGTGTGCTTGATGGATTCAGTGTTCACATTTTCTTCCACCTGTGCTTTCCCTGTTGTTGTTTTAAATTTTGTGGCAGGCACTCATTAAAGGGGCAAGCTTACTCAGACGAAAGATTATTTTTCTGAACTTGATGGACGGAAGCAATTTGCATTTTGTCACCTGCAAAAGATGCTTGTGTGTTTTCCTGTGCTTTCACACTCTTTCCTGCCCAACATTCCCATCCATCCTCCACAAAAAGAGAAGCTCAAAATGCGCAACAAACGAATAGCTATTTCAGCTGCTTCTGTACCAATCATCAATTCTTTTCTTTCCTCTGGAGAGTCTTCGATTAGAGGGCATAACCTCAGAATAAGGGGTCATCCGTTTGAGATAGCAATGAGGAGGGATTTCTTCTCTCAGGGAATAGTGAATCTGTAAAATCCTTTACCACAGAGGGCTGGCAAGGCTGGACCATTAAATATATTCAAGGCTGAGACGGACAGGTTTTTAATCCGTAAGGGAATCGGGGGTTATGGAAAAGGCAAGAAAGTGGAGTTGAAGATTTTCTGCCTGGCCACGATGGGGAGGCACGGTGGCTGAGCGGTTAACAGAGCTGGCTCACAGTGCCACAGGCCCAGGTTCAATTCCACTCTTAGGTGACTGCCTGTGTGAAGTTTGCACATTGTGCGGGTTCACTCCAGTTTCTTCCCACAGTCCAAAGATATGCAGGTTAGGTGGACTGACATTCTAAATTGTCTTTAGGCCAGGTGTGTTAGCCATGGTTAGCAAGATTACGGGGATACGGTAGAGGAGGGTGTCTAAATGGGACTCTCTTCAGAGGAGTCAGTGTGGAATCAAGGGGCCAAATGACCTGCTTCCACACTGTAGGGATTCTATTCTAGGGTATTATTGCCGGAGTATTAATTCAGAGATGCATGCAATGTTCTAGGACTGGGGTTTGAATCCCACTCTGTAGATGGTGGAATTTGAATTCAATAAAAAAAAGTCTAGAATTAAGAGTCTATTGATGATCCATTATTGATTGTTGGGAAAACCCATCTGGTTCACTAATGTCTTTTAGGACATCCTTACCTGGTCTGGTCTACTTGTGACTCTAGACCCACAGCAATGCGGCTGACTCTTCACTGCCCTCAGGGTAATTAAGGATAGGCAATAAATTCTGGCCGAGCCAGCAACTTCTTCATCCCATGAATGGATAAATATGGTCTCATTGAATGGTGGAAAAAACATGATGGGGTCAATAGCCTACTTCTGCCTTCTGGTCTCTCTTTCCTCAGTGTGAGTGACAATTCTCCCTGAGTGTGTCATGCAACAAGATTGAGCAAATGGCAATGATCTAAATAATCAAACATTCTTTTTGTGCTCATTTTAACAGGTGCATTGGAGGGAGTACTGTGTATTATTTTGATTGCACCATTTCAGAAGAGATCACAGGTTCACCAGAATTCTTCCAGAGGAGGATAACCATAGTTATAGGGAGAGATTTGAGGCTCTGGTACCAGTTCTCTTGAAGCAGAGATTGTGCTGTCTGAGAGTGTTCTGGAAACCGATTCAAATGTAGTTTATCAAAGAAAATCAGATGTTTATATGAATAGCAATTTTTAAAAATGAAGCTAGCCAGAAATATCACAACGGATAGAAAGAATTTGTACAAATACTTAAAAAGGAAATGGATAGCTAAAGCAAATGCTTGCTCCAGAGAGCCTGGGGTATTAATAATGGAAAACAGAGAAGTCGTGAAAAGTTTGAGTAAGGATTTTGTGCCTGTCTTCACTGTCAAAGATTTAGAAAGCTTATTAAAGATCCTTGTAAAGCAAATGGCACTAGAGAGGGAGAAATTAAAACAATCATCTTCACCAGGGTAAGGGTACATTGAAAATTATTAAACCTAGATGCAGATAAGTCTCCAGGGCCTGATATGGTCTTAAAAGAAGTAGATGCAGAGATAGTAGAGGTATTGCTTGTAATCTTCTTAGATTCTGGAAGGATATCAATGGAAGATAGGAAATGCAGCACATTTAGTCAATAAATGAGGTACAAGGGAAGCAGGGAACTGTAGATTAGTTGACCTAACACCTGTCATTGTGAAATTGCTAGAATCCATTGTTAGGGAGGTTAAAGTGTAAGAAACATAAAAGATAGGAGCAGGAGGAGGCCATTCGGCCCTTCAAGCCTGTTCTACCTTCATCACAACCATTGCTGATCGTCCAACTCAACAGCCTAATCTGACTTTCTCCCCATAACCTTTGATCCCATTTACTCCAAGTGCTATTTCTAGCCACCTCTTGAATACATTCAATGTTTTGGCTCAACTACTTCCTGTGGTAATGAATTCCACAGACTTGCCACCCTTTGGCTGAAGAAATGCCTCCTCACCTCCGTCCTAAATGGTCTACCCCGAATCCTCATACTGTGACGCCTGACTGTAGACATCAGGAACGTCCTCCCTGCATCTACTCTGTCTAGTCCAGTTAGAATTTCATAAGTTCCTATGAGATCCTCCCTCATTTGTATAGAAACAGATAGTGGAATTTTAATTCAATATATAAAAAAAATTGGAACTAGGAATCTACAGATGACCATGCAACCATTGTCGATTGTCAGAAAAACCCATCTGGTTCACTAATGCCCTTCAAGGAAGGAAACTGCCATCCTCACTTGGTCCGGCCTACATATGACTCCAGACCCACAGCAATGTGGTTGGGTCTCAATTGCCCTCTAAATGGTCGAGCAAGCCATTCAGTTGTACCAATCACTGCAAAGTCTCAAAGAAATGAAACCAAATGGATCAGCTGGCATCGGCCTAGGCACTGGAAAAGACAACAGCAAAAACAGCCTGTCGACCCTGCAAAGTCCTCCTCACTAACATCTGGGGGTTACTGCCAAAATTGGGAGAGCTGTCTCACAGACTAGTTAAGCAACAGCCTGGCATAGTCATACTCATAGATTCATACCTTACAGACATTGTCACAGACACTACCATCTCCATCCTTGGATATGTCCTGTCTCACTAGCAGGACAGACCCAGCAGAGGTGGCGGCACAGTGGTATACAGCTGGGATGGAGTTGGTCTGGAAGTCCTCAGTATTGACTCCAGACCCCATGAAGTCTCATGGCTTCAGGTTAAACATGGGCAAGGAAACCTCCTGCTGATTACCACATACTGTCCTCCCTCACCTGATGAATCATTACTCCTCCATGTTGAACAACACTGGGAGGAAGCACTGAGGATGTTAAGGGCACAAAATGTACTCTGGTGGGGGATTTCAATGTCCACCACCAAGAGTGGCTCGGCAGCGGTACTACTGATCGAGCTGGTCGGGTCCTAAAGGATGTAGCTGCTAGACTGGGTCTGCAGTAGGTAGTGAGGGAACCAGCAAGATTGAAAAACATATTTGTCCTCATCCTTACCAATCTGCAAGCTGTAGATGCATCTGTCCATGACAGTATCAGTAAGAGTGACATCGCACAGCCCTTGTGGAGACGAAGTATCGCCTTCACGTTGAGAACAACCTCCATCGTGTTGTGTGGCACTATCACCGTGCTAAATGGGACAGACTTCGTATAGATCTACCAACTCAAGACTGGGCATCCATGAGGCGCTGTGGGCCATCAACAGCAGCAGAATTGTACTCTAACACAATCTCTGATCTCATTACAGCCTTGGTTTACACTTGGACAAAAGAGCTGAATTCCAGAGATGACGTGAGAGCGACAGCCCTTGATATCAAGGCTGCAATTGTTTAAGTGTGGCATCACAGACCCCCAACTAAACTGGAATCAATGCGTGTGAGGGGAAAAACTCTCTGGTGGTTAGAGTCATACCTGACACATAGGAAGATGGTCATGGTTGCTGGAGGTCAGCCATCTCAGCTTCAGGACATCGCTACAGGAATTCCTCAGGGTAGTTCCTCAGTCCAACAGTATTCAGTTGCTTCATCAATGACCCCCCCTCCATCATAAAGTTAGATGTTCGCCGATAATTGCACAATGTTCAGCACCATTCATGACTCCTCAGATACAGACTACTCAGAAGCAGTCTGTGTTCAAATACATGAAGATCTGGACAATATCCAGGCTTGGGCTGATGAGTGGCAAGAAACATTCAGGCCAGACAAATGCCAGGCTATGATCATCACCAATAAGAGACAATTTAATCCCTGTCCCTTGACATTCAATGGTGTTACCATCACTGAATTCCCCACTATCAACATTCTGGGTGTTACCATTGACCAGAAACTCAGCTGGACTCACCACATCAACACAGTGGCTACAAGAGCAGGCCAGAGGCTAGCAATACTGCGGCGAGTAACTCACCTCCTGACTCCTCAAAGCCTGTCCACCATCTACAAGGCACAAGTCAGGAGTGTGATGGAATACTCCCCACTTGCCTGGATGGATGCAGTCCCAACAACACTCAAGGAGCTTGACACCATCCAGGACAAAAGCAGCCCGCTTGATTGGCACCACATCCACAAACATCCACTCCCTCTACCACCGACACTCAGTAGCAGCAGTGTGTACGATCTACAAGTTGCGCTGCAGAAGTTCACCAAAAATCCTCAGATAGCACCTTCCAAACCCATGACCACTTCCATCTAGAAGGACAAGGGCAGCAGATACATGGGAACACGACCACCTCAAAATTGCCTTCCAAGCCACTCGCCATTCTGACTTGGGAATATATCACCGTTCCTTCACTGTCGCCCAGTCAAAATTCTGGAATTTCCTCCCTAAGGGTGTTGTGGGTCAACCCACAGCAGGTGGACTGCAGCAGTTCAAGGAGGCAGCTCGTCACCACCTTCTCAAGGGCAACTAGGGACGGGCAATAAACGCTGGCCCAGTCAGCGATGCCCACATTCCACAAAATGAATAAATTTTAAAAATGAACTCACATTTAAATAATTTATTTGAATGTTGCTGAAAAAAGCACATTACGTCAAAACTTCTAATCTTACATTCATCTGGACAATTCACAAGAATACCAATGTAACGGGGACATTTTATACTGTATAAGAAGAGAGAGTTGATTGGCTGGTAAGTGGATGCTGCATCACCTATCACAATCCAATTTCCAACCAATCAGGTGTCTCTTCTTATGCAGTATATAAGGTCTCAGTTGGATTGGTATTCTTGCAAACTGTCCTGAAGAGTGCAAGTTGAAACATTTAATCAAATTATATATTTTTTTCAACAACGCTCAGTTCTGTAGACCCGTAGAGTCATAGAGCTGTACAGCATGGAAACAAACCCTTCCGTCCAATTAGTCCATGCTGACCAGATATCCTAAACTAATCTAGTCCTATTTGCCAGCATTTGGCCTATATCCCTCTAAATCCTTCCTCTTCATAAAGCCATCCAGATGCCTTTTAAATGCTGTCATGCTGAAGGTCTTATGGGGAAAGGCTGAGGGACTTGGGTCTGTTCTCATTGGAGAGAAGAAGGCTAAGAGGGGATTTAATAGAGACATACAAAATGATCAGAGGATTAGATAGGGTGGACAGTGAGAGCCTTTTTCCTAGGATGATGACGTCAGCTAGTACGAGGGGGCATAGCTGCAAATTGAGGGGTGATAGATTTAAGACAGATGTCAGAGGCAGGTTCTTTACTCAGAGAGTGGTAAGGGCATGGAATGCCCTGCCTGCCAATGTAGTTAACTCAGCCACATAAGGGGCATTTAAACAGTCCTTGGATAAGCATATGGATGATGATGGGATAGTGTAGGGGGTGGGCTTAGATTAGTTCACAGGTTGGCGCAACATCGAGGGCCGAAGGGCCTGTTCTGCGCTGTATTGTTCTATGTATCTATGTATCTATTATATCAGGCTCCGCCACTACCTTTGACAGCTCATTCTACACATGTACCACCCTCTGTGTGAAAAAGTTGCTCCTTAGGTCCCTTTTCAATCTTTCTCCTCTCACTTTAAACTTATTCCTTCTAGTATTCGATTCCCCTACCCCGGGGAAATACCTTGTCTATTTATCCTATCAATGTCCCTCATGATTTTATAAACCTCTATAAGGTCACCCCTCAGCCTTTGCGCTCCAGGGAAAGTAGCCCCAGCTTATTCAGCCTCTCCCTATAGCTCAAACCATACAACCCTGACAAGATCCTTGTAAATTTTCTCCAAACCCTTTCAAGTTTCACAATATCCTTCGTATAGCAGGGAGACCAGAATTATACGCAGTAGTTCAATAGTGGCCTCACCAATGTTATGTCTAAGCTCCCAACTCCTATACGCAATGCACTGACCAATAAAGGCAAGTGCACGAAACAGCTTCTCCATTATCCTGTCTACCTGGGACTTCACTTTCAAGGAACTATGAACCTGCACTCCAAGGTCTCTTTGTTCAGCAACACTCCCCAGGACCTTACCATTAAGTGTATAACTCCTGCCCTGATATGCCTTTCCAAAATGCAGCACCTCACATTTATCTAAATTAAACTCCATCTGCCTATTGAGTGACCAAATTACTTTGTGTAAATAGCATGCACGGTAGAAAAGTGGAACCTGTAGGTGTGGTGTACAGAAAGTAATCAGGAAATCTAATGGAATATTTATGTTTTATTGCAATGGGACTTGAGTGTAAGAGTATGTTTCAGGTATACAGGGCATTGCTAAAAATGCATCTGGAGTATTGTGTACTGTTCTGGTCACCATACTTATAGATGGATGTTAATTCATTGCAAGCAGTTGAGAGAAGTTTTACTGGACTAATATCTGGATCCAGCAGATTGTCTTATGAGTAAAGATCAGAAGGCTAGGCCTGTCTTCTCTAGAGTTTAGAAGAGTCAGAAATTATTAAAACATTCACAATCTTGGGGGGACTTAATTGAATGGATGTTGTAAGAATGAGAATCTCGAACTATGGGTCACTGTGTAAATATGAGGTCACCTATGTGAATCAGAGATAAGGAAACCTTTTTCTCTCAATAGGTTGTGAGTATTCGGAATTACCTTCCTCAAAAGGAGTGGGTGCAGAATCTTCTAATATTTTTCAGGCAGACGTAGGTAGATTCGTGATTACCAAGGAGATGGAAGATTAACGGGAGTATGCAAGAATATTGAGCTGAGGTTAAAGGCAGGTCAGCCATGAACTTATTGAATGGTAGAACAGACTCAAAGGGCAAGTGACCTACACATGTTTTTTGTTTGCCTGTGTACTTAGATTTCCAAACACCTTCTCACTATGAGCTACATGAACGTTTACTGTACAAAACAACTGCTCATGTTTTTGGGAGTAATGTGTTAGCATGGATAAAAGATTGCAGCTAACAGGAAACAGAGAGTAGGTAAAAGTAAGTCATTCTTAAGCTGTAACTGGTGGAGTGCCACAGGGATCAGTGCTGTGTACTTAAATATTTACAATCAATATCAAGAACATGGAAGAAGGATTGGATGTATGACAGCTAAATTTTGCAGTGTCACCAAAATAGATAGGAAAGTAATTTGCCACAAGGTGTTAAAGAGCCTACCATAGGATACCAAGAGGTTGAGTGGGTAATGTATTGGCAGATAGAGAATAATGTGGGAAAATGTGAAGTTGTTCACTTTAGTAAAAAGGATGGGAAGCTGTATGTTATTTAAATGGAGAGAGAATATAGGCACAGAGGGATTAGGGTGCCACAATATATGAATCACTAAAGTTATAAACATTAAAAAAGGAGCAGCAGTGGGACATTCAGCTCTTCAAACTTTCTCCGCCATTCAATATGTTCATGGCTGATCATCCAACTCAGTACTCTGTTTTTACTTTCCCCCTTTGATTGTTTTAACCGAACAACTATATCTAACTTTATAGGAAAGATGTGGAAGCTTGAGAGAGAGTGCAGTGGACATTTACCAGGATGCTGCCTGGACTGGAGGGCAGCCCTTATGAGGAAAGGTTGAGGGAGCTAGGGCTTTTGTCATTGGAGCGAAGAAGGCTGAGAGGTGACTTGATAGAGGTGTACAAGATGATGAGAGGCACAGATAGAATGGATAGCCAGAGACCTTTTTCCCAGGGTGGAAATGATTACGAGAGGGCATAATTTTAAGGTGATTGGAGGAAGGTATAGGGGAGATGTCAGAGGTAGGTTCTTCACACAGAGAGTGGTGGGTGTGTGGAAAGCGCTGCAGGCAGTGGTAGTGGAGTCAGATGCTTTAGAGACTTTTAAGCGACTCTTGGACAGGCACATGGAGGATAGTAAAATGTAGGGTATGCAGGGTAGATTGATCTTAGTAGGATAATAGGTTGGCACAACATCGTGGGCTGAAGGGCCTGTACTGTGCTGTATTGTTCTATGTTCTATATGTTCTATGTTCTCCTTCTTGAAACTATTCAATGTTTTGGCCTCAACCAACTGCACATAGAGCTCCACAGGTTTCGCCACTCTCTGGGTGAAGAAATTTCTCCTCATCTCAATCCTACATCCTTAAACTGTGATCTCTGGTTCTGGACTCCCTGGTCATTGGGAGTTATACATGCAGGTACAGTTAGTATTTTTGTTAGCATGTAGATACAGCAAGTGGATAAGGAGGCAAATAGAATAGGGCAATTCTTGAAAGGGAATGGAATATGAAAGTGAAGAAGTTTTAACTCGTGGACCTTGAAAGTCTCCTTATTTGACAAAAAGGTATAATTGCAATCCAACCAGATTTAAAAATGTTTGCCTGACTCATTCCTGTGACAGAAGGCTTATCTTCTGAAGAAACGTTGAGCCGTTTGGAAGAATGAGAGTTCTTCCTGCTGAAACATGTAATAATTTGAGGGGACTCAACAGGATAGAAACTAGGAAGATTTTTCCTCTTATGAAAAACAAGAACAAGGGATCTGTGTTGAAAGATAACAGCTCTCCCTTCACAGTGGAGATAAGAGGACTTCTTTCTCTCAGAGGGTTGTTAGTGTGGAATTCACCTCTCCAGGAAGTAGCAGAAAATGTCATTGAATTTTTCAAGGCAGAGTCAGATTTTTGATCAACAAGGGTGTTAGATAGAAAAGTAGAACTGAAGTCACAATCAGCCCAGCCATGACTTATTAATGAAGGGCAGAGCACACTTGACAGGCTGAATGGTCTATTCCTGCCTGTAAGTCATATTTTCAAATGAAAAGGTTTGTAGGGTTTCAGGAAGTAGAAACATAGAAGATAGGAGCAGAAGGAGACTATTTGGCCTTCGAGCCTGCTCCACCATTCATCACGATCACGGCTGATCGTCCAACTCAACAGTCTAAGCCTGCTTTCTCCCCATAACCTTTGACCCAATTCACCCCAAGTGCTGTATCTAGCCGCCTCTTGAATACATTCAATGTTTTGGCATCAGCTACTTCCTATGATAATGAATTCCACAGGCTCACAACTGTTTGGGTGAAGAAATGCCCCTCATCTCAGTCCAAAATGGTCCACCCAGAATCCTCAGACTGTGACCCCTGGTTCTGGACACACCCACCATCGGGAACATCCTCCCTGCACCTACCCTGTCTAGTCCTGTTGGAATTTTATAAGTCTCTATGAGATCCCTCCTCATTCTCTTGAACTCCAGCAAAAACAATCCCAACCTAGTCAATCTCTCCTCATACGCCAGACCTGCCATCCCTGGAATCAGCCACTAGCTGAGTTGCTTATGCATTGACAGTGGGAAATTGTGTGCAGTGCTGGTGCAGAAGCATGCAATTGCACTGGAGGGGCTGCAGAGGAGATTCTCCAGGATGTTATCTGAGATAGAATCCCTACAGTGTGGAACTCAGCCCATTGAGTCACATTGACCCTCTGAAGAGCATCCCATGTAGACACAATCCCCTACCCTATCCCTGTAACCCTGCATTTTCCAAAGCTCATCTACTGAACCTACACATTCCTGGACACTATGAGCAATTTAGCATGGCCAATTCACCCAACGTGCATGCCTTTGGACTGTGGGAGGAAACCGAAGCACCCGGAGAAAACCCATGTAGACACGGGGAGAATGTGTAAACTCCACACTGACAGTCACCTGAGGGTGAACACAAACCCTGGTCCCTGGCGCAGTAAGGCAGCAGTACTAGCCACTGAGCCACCGTGCCACGCATATGGGGGCAAGTTGGAGCATTCGTACTATGAAGAGAGGCTGGATAAGCTCAGGTTGTTTTCTTTGGAGCAGAGAAGGTGAAGGGGGAAACCTGACAGAGATGTATAGGATTATGAGGGACATGAATAAAATGAATAGAAAGCAGCTGTTCCCTATACTTGAAGGGTCAATAATAAGGGGGCACAGTTTTCAGGTGAGAGGCAGGAAGTTTAGAGGGGAGTTGAGGAAAAGGCTTTTCACCCAGAGGGTGGCACATGTGTAGAATGCAGTGCCTGATCTTATTGTTGAGACAGCTAACCTCATACCCTCTAAAAAGCACTTGGATGAGCCTTTGAAGTGTCATAAATGTCAAGGCTATGGGCCTAGCGTGGGAACGTGGGAGGAGTGCAGAATTGATGTATTTTTGGTGATCCTGTAGCCATTCTACTATTTCTTGAACAAAAAACTGAAAGAACTGCAGATGCTAGAAAACAGAAACAAAATGAATATTGCCGGAAAAGCTCAGCAGGCCTGGCAGTATCTGTGGAGAGCAATTAGAGTTAATGTTTCAGGTCCAGTGACCCTTCCTCACAACTCCGGAACATTAACATTGATTTCTCTGCACAGATGCTGCCAGACCTGCTGAATTTTCCCAGCAATTTCTATTTTCGTGCCTAAGATTTCTTGATTCCATTATTGTAAAATAATAATTTTTGAAAAAGAGAGCAACTCAAAGTGACCTGGTCGATATTTAACCCTCTATCAAAAGCAAACCATCTGGTTGCTATTACATTGCTGCCTGTGTGGGAAGTTATTGCGTGTAAATTAACTGCCACATTTCCTTACAACATTCCAACATCAATGAAATGCTCGTTGCAATGTCCAGATATTTGCAAGTCTTAATATGGATCTTGTTGCTTTTCTTTGAATCGCATTTAATGTGTAACAAAACCAAAGGAACATCACCTCTGAGGAATGAGGAAATGGTTGATAACAGGCCCAGGCAATGAAACATGATGATCAGCACAAATAGAAGAAACACAGTACGATACAGAAAGTGGTGGGTTGGGGAAGGATCATTGATAAATCCCCTCATTAGCCAGCCATTTCATCCCACACAAGGATCCAGTGACACCAACTCAAGGGCTAATGCAGACAAATTGAAATGACTGAATTTACAGATCGGTGACTTGACCCCAGATAGTCTTTGGACGAAGAGATAATTATAGCAGTTAATTATCTCCTGTACTGTGAAGCTGCAACGTGTTAATGGATTCAGTGTCCGAGTCAGAACCTGTGTACAGAGAAATCCCTTCTAAAGCTCTTTATCTTGTTGCTGCGGCATTGATTTCCTGAGGTCAGAAGAGAAATGTGGATGAGAAAGGCCATTCAGCCCATTGGAGGATGGTGGAGCAGAGAAACCTACAGTTTCCCTCACAGAGATCACTGCCCCTCATGCTGCTTTTAAGTTCACTCAAATGGAGATTCTAACAATCTAGAATTTATGGACCAGCTCCCAGTTTTTACACAACTAAACCCAATGGCCTTCCAGTTCTGCAAATGGACTGGATCAGCTACTGGCTTAAAGGAGATCGCTCACACAAGAACACTTTTACTTATAGCACCAATTTGTGCAAACTCCCATAAGTCCCCCCTACCCCCCAACACTACCCCCACCCCCAATATCCCTCCCCCCAAGGCCTATTAAATTTAAATTCCACAGTCCTGTCCTCAAACCCCTTTGTAGCTCTATCTCTACAACAACCTTCCTATTACATCTCATCTCATACTCCCTGCTCTTCTGTACACTCTCCCTCCGTCTGCTCAACCTTTAGGACAGACTTTCCAATTACTTTTCCAGTGAGTCTGAACCTCTCATTCGGAACCCTATTCCCTAAAAAAAAAAGATTCTCAACTTGGCTATTGGTTGCCTATATTCTCCAGTTCACTCTCCTCTTCCCAGTGTGTTTTGACTTAAAACTGTTCAGAAATTTGTGACTTTTTGTTGTAAGATCAGGCGGGCCCAGTTTAAAAGGTTCACCTTATCTTTTCTCATGATGTACAGGCACTGGGTCAGCTGCTGTACATTCCCATCATTTCTGTGTCCATTTCAGAGGGTGCTTAGTGATGTCTATGTGAGATCACTCCAAGTACAGAGATCACTTTTGAAAATTCGATATAATATGTACATGCAATATATGGATAAATTGACCATATGTAACAGAAACATTTGGACCAGGTGTTAAAGCAGGCCCATCACCGCCCAGGCAGTAATCATATGAAGAAGATCATTTCCCTGAAACAGACCCCATTTCACCATTGCACCATTGAAATTGATTGGGTGCAGAGTCAGTGTCTCCAGGAGGTAATTGAGTTGTTAAAGAGCATCTGTAATGTCTCAGAACTTAGGCCGCCTTCTACTAAAATTTAGAAGAATGAGGGGAGATCTCATAGGAACGTATAAAATCCTAATGGGACGGGAAAGGCTAGATGCAGGAAGAATGTTCCCGATGTTGGGGAAGTCCAGAACGAGGGGTCACAGTCTAAGAATAGGGGGTAAGCCAAACGAAAGAGAGATGAGGAAGTATTTCTTCACTCAGAGAGTTGTGAACCTGTAGAATTCTCTCCCACAGAAAGCTGTTGGGGCCAGTTTGTTAGATATATTCAAGATGGAGCTGGACATGGCCCTTGTGGATAAAGGGATATGGAGAGAAAGCGGGAATGGGATACTGATAATGCATGGTCAGCCATGATCATATTGAATGGTGGTACAGTCTCAAAGGGCTGAAAGGCCTACTCCTGCTCCCATTTTCTATGCTTCTATGTTTCCAGGCTCTGGGGATCTGTGGCAGTTCCCACCTGGACCATTCCATTCCAGAATGTTTGAACAGTTGGAAGGTATGATGATGCTCACAAGCAGAGGCCTAGAAAAAAAAGATAAATTACATCTGGACAGACAGCTTTAAATATGCTAACTGTTACATTTGGAGGAAGAGATTGTGTGAAAAGGGGAAACGGTAAACTCAGCCTGTGCTCTGCTTCAATGCCCATGGATAGTGCCACTTCTTTTGTTCGTGCATTCCATGTATTGTTTGGTCCAAAATATTGGCTCCAGCCAAGACTGTGTTGGGCAGCATGGTGGTTCAATGGTTAGCACTGCTCTCTCATAGGACCAGGGACCTGGGTTTGATTCCAACCTCGAGCGACTGTCTGTGTGGGTTTCCTCTGGTTTCCTCCCATGGTCCAAAGATGTGCGGGTTAGGTGGATTGGCCAGGCTAAATTGTTTATAGTGCCCAGAGATGGGTAGGTTAATTGGATTACAGGGTTACAGGGATAAAGTTGGGTCTGGGTGGGATGTTCTTCAGAGGGTTGATGTGGAGTTGATGGGCCAAATGGCCTGTTTTCAGACTGTAGGGATTTTATGGTACTAAGGTTGTTGACTTGCTCACTGAGCTGGCTTCTTCTTATTCAAATGTTTCATCACCATGCTAGGTGACATCATCAGTGCAGCCTCCGATGAAGCGATGTTATTCTACTCCGCTTGGAATTTATACTGTCTGGTCCATTATGGTGAGTAGCATCATTTCCCGTTTTGATCTGTATAGGGTCCAATTCTATGTGTTTGTTGATTGCATTACAGGTGCAGAACCATGCCTTTAGAGATTCCCATGCGTGTCTACGTTGGGCTACTATGGTTACCTTGTCCCAGTTAAACTGATGGCCTTAATATTGGTACGCTCAGACAATGAAGGCCATCAGTTTAACTGGGACAAGGTAACCATAGTAGCCCAAGCCAAACATAGACACATATGGGAATTCCTAGGGGCATAGTTATCCACCTGTAATGCAACCAACAAATATATAGAATTGGACCCCGTATGCAAACCCATACAGATCAAAACTGAAAATGACAGTACTCACCATACGGACCAGACAGTATAAATTCCAAGCGGAGTAGAATAACATTGCTTCTTTGGAGGCTCCACTGATGACGTCACCTAGCATGGTGACAAAATGTCTGAACGAGAACAAGCCAGCTCGGCGAGCAAGTCAACCACCTCACTCACAACCCAAGCTACGGATCTTTGCCAAAACTTTAATGGTACTAAACTGGCAAGACAAGTGCAGCTGAGTGACATGATTCAGTCTTGACCTGAGAAGTATACATTTATAATGCTGTTTAGTGGCACTTAAGGTAATGGTCCAGAAAGGTTTAATCTCCATATCACATTGTCTCTACCCACAGACTGTGTGTGACATTAACAGAATGGCTGGAGTCAAGGAATTCTACTGCAGCTTTTGGAGGGAGCAGATAGATCTGGACCAACTTCCGAGGCTCCTAGCAATTCTGCCTGACAAAATGTAGTTGTACTTATTGATATGATGTAATAAATTCAGCAAAAAGCGTCGTATCAGGCTCGAAACATTAACTGTTTCTTTCTCCACAGATGCTGATTTTCTCCAGCAATTTATTTCAGGCTTCTAGTTATTTTATGTTTTTTATGATAGTTATTGACAGTTATCTTGGTTACCATTTGTAAGACTTGCTTTCAATTAATTAAGCATTGTTAAAAATTCTGCTATGGTGGGATTTAAATCCATGCTTCCAAAATCTTGCTGAATTACTGGTCCGTTGACATTAACACCACAGCATTACCTCATCCAATTTAAATTTGACTGGACTCACCACATAAACACAGTGGCTGCCAGAGCAGGTCAGAGGGAAGGAATACTACAATGAGTAACTCACTTCCTGACTCCCCAAAACCTGTCCCCATCTACGAGGCACAAGTCAAGAGTGTGATGGAATACTCCCCACTTGCCTGGATGAGAGTAGCTCCAACAAACCTCAAGAAGCTTGACACCATCCGGGACAAAGCAGCCCAATTGACTGGTGCCATATCCACAAGCATCCACTCCCTGCACTTTCGATGCTCCGTAGCAGCAGTGCATACGATCTACAAGATGTACAGTGGAAATTCACCGACGATCCTGAGACAGCACCTTCCAAACATACTGTCACTTCCATTTTGAAGGATAAGGGCAGCAAGGAAAAAGGGAACACCACCACCTGCACATTCCGGTCCAAGCCACTCCCCATCCTGACTTGGAAATATATCACCGTTCCTTCACTGTCGCTGGGTCAAAATCTTGGAATTCCCTCCCTAAGGGCATTGTGGGTCAACCTACATGGACTGCAGCAGTTCAAGAAGGCAGCTCACCACCATCTTCTCAAGGGCAACTAGAGATGGGCAATAAATGCTGACCCTTCAACGATGCACATGTCCCACAAGTGAATAAAAAAATTTCTTCTTTTTGCTAAGTTGTCTTGATTTAGGCACAAGACTGGAGAATTAGGTCATTCAATAAGAGGAGGCCCCATCACACATGAAATGATTCTACCCTTGACCTGATGCTTATAGAAGCTTGCCTTTGAGATATTGGACAGGGTTCAGGAGCTGGAGTTCTGGCCGATTTGGTTCTCACTTTGGTCCAGATTAGCCCCTGGATGATCAGCCATCTTAGAGCTGCTGTCACATCTTTACACAGAATGAGGAATCAATCCTCTTATTTCTAGGCCTCAATGGGAAAAAATATTATTTATCAATCCCCACTCCTTGCCACCCCTCACTGGACCTAATTTTTCAAGCAGCTGTGAAGAAAATGGAGACATGCTGCATTTCATAGAATACCTACAGTGTGGAAGCAGGCCATTGAGCCAATACCAACCCCTAAAGAGCATCATATCCAGATCCACCTCCCTACCCTAAACAGTACAGGCAATTTAGCATGGCCAATCCACGTAGCCTGCACATCTTTGGACTGTGGGAGGTAACCAGAGCGCCCAGAGGAAACTCACACAGACACAGGGAGAATTGGCAAACTCTACACAGACATGGTACTAGAATTGAACCCAGGACCCTGGTGCTGTGAGGCAGCAGTGCTAACCACTGAGCCACTGCACCAGCCCATTTCAAGATGTAAGTGGGTATCCCTAGCTGAGCCAAGATTTATTCCTCGTTGTAAGTTGCTCTTGAGAAGGTGTTGATGAGCAGCCTTCTTGAACCGCTGCAGTCATAGAGTGATACAGCATGGAAGCAAACTCTTTGGTCTAACTTGTCCATGCTGACCAAGTTTCCCAAGCTAAACTAGTCCCACATGCCTTGGTTTGCACTATTACCCTCTAATCCTTTCCTTTCCACGAACCTGCCTAAACATCTTTTACATATTGTCACTGTACCTGCATCCAGCACTTCCTCTGACAGTTTATTCCATTTACAAATCACCCTCTGTGTGAAAAAGTTGCCCCTCAGGTCCCTTTTAAATCTTTCTCCTCTCACCTTAAAATTTTGTCCTCTAGTTTTGAACTCGCCCCAACTTGGGGAAAACACCTTTACTATTCACCTTATCTGTGCCCCTCATGATTTTATAAACCTCTATAAGGTCGCCCCTCAACCTCTTACTTTCCAGGGAAACAAGTCCCAGCTTATCCAGCCTTTCCTTATAACTCAAACCCTCCAGTCCTTGTAAAATCCTTGTAAATCTTTTCTGCACCCTCTCCAATTTAATAATATCCTTCCTACAGAACAGTGAACAGTACTCCAAAAGTCCATTTGCTGTTTTAAACCCACAATTAGGCTGTTAGAGAGGCAGTTCCAGTATATGCACCCAGTGTTACTGAAGGAATGATGATCTATTCCCAAGTCAGGATGGTGAGTGGCTCGGAGGGGAATTTGCAGGTAATGGTGCTCCCATGTATCTGTCGCCCCTGTCCTTCTAGTGCTTAAAGGTTTGGGAGTTTCTATCTGAGGATGTTTGGTGAATTTCTGCTGTGCATCTTGTAGGTAGTATACACTCTGTTACTGGGATTCAGTGTTGGAGGGAGTGGATTTGGTGGCAGGAAAAGTGGGCTGCTTTGTCCTGTTACAGCTTTTATGATCTGTGGATCCTGAACTGTTTTCCAACCAATGAACTACAGTTGAAGTGCAGTCATTGTTTAAAGGAGGGAATGCTGCAACTAATCTGTACATAGTGTGATCCCACAAGTAAAAAATGGGCAGATCATCAGTTTCAGTTCTTATTGAGGGATAAATAATTAGTTCTCAGCTGGGAAGAAATCCCCTCCTCTGTGGTAACAAGCATGGGGCTGGATGAACACAGCAGCTCAAGCAGCATCATAGGAGCAGGAAAACTTGACGTTTCGGGCCTAAACCCTTCATCAGAAATGGGGGAGGGGAAGAGGGTTCTGAAATAAATAGGGAGAGAGGGGGAGGCGGATAGAAGATGGATAGAGGAGAGGATAGGTGGAGAGGAGGCAGACAAGTCGAAGAGGCGGGGATGGAGCCAGTAAAGGTGAGTGTAGGTAGGGGGGTAGGGAGGAGATAGGTCAGTCCAGGGAGGACAGACAGGTCAAGGGGGCGGGATGATGTTAGTAGATAGGAGATGGGGGTGTGGCTTGGGGTGAGAGGAAAACAGGTTAGGGAGGTGGAGATGAGCTGGGCTGGTTTTGGGATGCGG
>JAHRHZ010000028.1:31276165-31305130 GCA_024137785.1 Ginglymostoma cirratum | reverse complement strand
ACTGACCTATCTCCTCCTCACCCCCCTATCTACACTCACCTTTACTGGCTCCATCCCCGCCTCTTCGACTTGTCTGCCTCCTCTCCACCTATCCTCTCCTCTATCCATCCTCTATCCGCCTCCCCCTCTCTCCCTATTTATTTCAGAACCCTCTTCCCCTCCCCCATTTCTGATGAAGGGTCCAGGCCCGAAACGTCAAGTTTTCCTGCTCCTATGATGCTGCTTGACCTGCTGTGTTCATCCAGCCCCATGCTTGTTATCTCGGATTCTCCAGCATCTGCAGTACCTTTTATCTCTGGTACAATTTTAACCCTCCTCTGTGGTACCTTGTCTGTGAAGCACCTTGGGGCAGTTTCTCTGTTAAAAGTGCTGCACAAGTATAAGTTATTGTTGTGCTCAAATAGCATGCTGTCGGATGTCCCCCCAGTATCGCCCCTTTGGTTTTCAGAGAGATGGGCAACGCTGATTAATTATGTTGTCACAGGGAGCGAAGAGTAGTCCCAGGTTATTTTTCCCAACCTACTTCCCAACAGCTCGTCATGGAGACTGAGCAGATATCAATTCCAAAACATCAACTGGCAGAATGGCACACACACACACATACACAAAAACAAAGTTTACACTTTTATAGCACCTGATCACATTTTGGAGGCAGCTGTGATGCTGGCATTTAAAGTAGGCAGAAACAAGTCGAGGCAGCAATTGGTCCGTTTGTGGTGAGTTTAGCTGAGGTTAAAACATTGAAAATTTTTTCTATTCGTTATGAAGGTGTCCTGGATATTTAACTGAAAGAAAGACCCCCAGAGGGAATGTTAAGGAAATTAAGAGACAAGAATCAGCTAAATAATATTGTGGCTTATCAAGAGAACGCTGATAATAGTGAATAATGCCCTTAATAAACTCCTACAGATTTTTCTGATCTTATTCAGTGTTATTTATAGACAGATGAAAACATTTCACTTCTGCCTCATGTGCCTCTGTAAGTCATCTCTAAATACTGTAATTTATTGGAATTCCATGCAGTATGGGAGACCCTTTTCTCTGGAAAAAATTACCCATGTTCAAACCTACCAATCTTGTGATGCAAATGTATTGATGGGCTCAAAAGAACCCATAGTCTTTGCTATATCCATTAAATAAAAAGCTGATGGCCTTGTGGTATTATCTTGAGACTAATAATCTGTAGACCCAGGCAATATTCTGAGGAGCTCGGTTCAAATCTTGTGGTGGCAGATATGGAAAACAATTTCAATAAAAGTCTGGAATTAGGAGTCATTTAGTGCCAATGGGACCATTGCTGATTCACTTATCTGGTTCATTTTAGGGAAGGAAGCTCCCATCCTTCCCTGATCTGGCCTACATGTGACTCCAGGAGCAATTTTTTTTATTCATTCAAGGGATAAAAAGTTGACCACATTGCTGTGGGTCTGGAGTCACATGTAGGCCAGACCAGCTAAGTTGTCAGTTTCCTCCCCTAAAGGACATTAATGAGACTGATGAGTTTTTTCCTGACAATCGATTCATGGCTATCATTAGACTCTTAATTCCAGATTTTTTATTGAATTTAAATTCTAATTCAAAGAAAAGTCAGGCAATGTGCCTTAATAGTTACTGCCAATGGTTCTGCCATCCATCATTATGAAGCTCTTCGAGAGGTTAATAATGACACACATCAACTCCAGCCTCCCAGATTGCTTTGATCCACTACAATTTGTCTCCCTGGCCCTTCTCTCATTCCTGGAGCATGTTAATAACAAGATGTCAGGCTCCTATTTATTGACTTTAGCTCCTTCTTCAACACCGTAATTTCAATAAAACTCATCTCCAAACTCCGAGACCTAGGATTCTGCTCTCCCCTCTGTAAGTGGATCCTCAACCTTCTGACCTGCAGACCACAATCAGTAAGGATAGTCGACAACACCTCTTTCACAATAATCCTCAACACCAGTGCCTCGCAAGGCTGTGTTCTCAGTCTCCTACTATACACTTACGACAGTGTGGCCAAATTCAACTCTAACTCTATTTACAAATTTGCTGATGACACTACTGTAGTAGGTTGGATCTCAAACAATGACAAGACAGAGTATAGGAAGAAGACAGGTTAGTGGTATGGGGCTGAGGTGGAGGTGGTTGACGGCTTCACATTCCCAGGAGTAAATATCGCCAACAATCTATACTGATCCATCTACGTCAATGCTGGCCAAGAAAGCAAAGCAACCTCTCTACTTCCCCAGAAGGCTAAGGAAATTCAGCATGTCCGCAATGACTCTTACCAATTTATACGGATGCACCACAGAAAGCATCCTTTCCAGATGCATCACAGCTTGGTATGACAACTGATCTGCTTAAGTCCACAAAAATATTACAGAGTTGTGAACACAGCCCAGTCCATCACACAAACCAGCCTTCCTTCCATTAACTCCATCTACACTTCCCACTGGTCCGGGAAAGCAGCCAACATCATCAACGGCCCCTCCCACCTCATTTACACTCTCTTCCACCCTTTCCATCTGGCAGAAAATACAAAAGGATGCCTGGAATTTGCTGCCTGAATTGGTGCTGGAGGCTGAGATCCAAAACTTTTCTTAAAAAGTACGTAGATCTGCACCTTAGGTCCTGTAAGCTGCAGGGCTATGGGCTGTGTACAGGAAGATGGGATTAGAAAGGGCATCTGGCTGTCTTTGGGTGGGCATGGACAATTTGGGCAAATGGTCCCATTCTGTGCTGTATCACTTATATTGTTGGAAAATAAGATTAATGTAGTAAGATCTTTGTTGATTGGTGCAGACAAGATGGACTAAATGGCCTCTTTCCATGCAGTAAACATTTACGAGGAGTTTTATCATTTGAATCCTGTCGGAGGTGGCTCGGAGTTCATGTCGGTTGATGTGGGGGATTTGCATTTCAACTGGAATCAAAGCAGACAAGCTCAGATGGAGCCACATGTGGTCAGTAACCTATGGTCTACTGCTGCCCTGTGTGAAGCCAAACACTGGTCAATGCATTCACAGATGTTGCTCTGTCCTTATAAATAAAGCAGCTGAGGGTCCCTCTCTTCTCCCTTTGAGTAGTCTTTCCCTGCACTCCAGCCAATTGGCTTCCCTTTTGCCTGCTTTGATCCTACCCAGCAAATTGACAGCTCTGCTCCTGAGAGATGCCACTGCACAGTGTAGGTGCATGTGACAATGACGGATTGCAGCCTTGTTGCTTGTCACTGACGAGCTATTATTGAGCCACCTAACGAATAACAAATGAAAGTTGCTGCAGTGATTTTCCAGGGTGACAGTTGGTTCTTTACTTCAGAGGCTGTGCCTGATCTCAGAGTCCCCATTGTGTCAGATAGTGTGTAGGTCTTGCAATGTTTTCTTGCAATGCACTTACATTTTAATTCATTTCTCGTAACCAGCACCGGCCTACCATCCTGTCATTCAATGGGTAATGCTAAATTTCAGAGATCACATTAAGTAAGTCAGTGTTTTACATGCATGCACCAACTAGCTATTTGATCATGGCATCACATCCGAGACCAATTCTGTCTTCACCAACCAGCTTAATTTTCTTGCTCTTGACCACAATCTTTACCCTACAGGAAGTAAAGTCAACTGGAGTTACCAAGCCTCAGGGAAGGTCATTTAAGTGGGTGATAGAATGTCTACAAACGTAGGAGGAAAGAATTTGTTTCACATTATTCTTTCACGCGATGGATCTTCGGCTTGTTAACAGAGGCATAGAGTACAAGACCAACGAGGCCATGTCGAACTTGTATAAGAAACTTGTCAGACCTCAGCTGGAGTATTGTGTACGGTTCTGGACACCACACTAAAGGAGGCTTCGGAACATTTTTGAGCAAAAGCATTGAACAAGAATGGTTCTAGGGATGGGGAATTTTAATGAGGAGGATAGATTGAAGAAGTTGGAACTGTTCTTCTTGGAGAGAAGAAGGCTGAGCAGAGATTTAATAGAGATTTTCCAAATCATGACCGGGCTGCATAGAATAGGTAGGGAGAAACTATTCCTACTTGTAAAAGGAACAAAACCAAGAGGGTGTAGATTTTAAATGATTTGCAAAGGAAGTAACAGTGAAATGAGAAAGAGCGTTTTCTCACAGTGAGTACTTAGGATATAGAATGCACTGCCTGAAAGTGTGCTGGAGGCAGGTTCAATTGAAGCATTCAAAATGACATTGGTCGCTTATTTAGATAAAAATAATATGCAAGGATGTGGGGAGCAAGCGGGAGATTGGCACAAGGTAACGATGATAAATGGTGGTTTCGCCAGCAATGCCCTCATCCTATGGATGAATAATAAAATGTGGGATACCTGATTTCATTAATCAAGGCATTGAATGCAAGGGCAATAAGATTATGATGGAGCTGTATCTAAAATGAGTCAGGCCGTGCTGGAGGACCATGTGCAGTTCTGGTCACCACACTATAGGAAGGATGTGATTGCACCAGAGAGGGTGCAAAGGAGATTCACCACTAGGCTGGAGCAACGCAGCTATGATGAGAGACTAGATAAGCTGGGATTCTTTTCCCTACAGTAGAGAAGGCTGAGGGGTGCCTGACTGAAGTGTACAAAGTAGGGTATGCAGCATTGTTTGATCTTAGTAGGATAATAGGTCGGCACAACATTCTGGGCCGAAAGGCCTGTACTGTGCTTTACTGTTCTATGTTCTATGTTCTAAAGTACTGAGTAACACAGACAGCATTGAGGGGGAGAAACATTTCCCATTCATAGAGGGGTCAGCAACTGGGGGTCAGTTTTAAGGTAAGGAGCAGGGGGTTTTAAGGGGATTTGAGGCAATTTATTTTCACTCAGAGGATGTGGTTTTTTTTGAACTCACTGTGGATAAAGGTGGTAGAGGTAGAAACCCTCCAGACATTTAGGACCTATGTAGATGAGCACAAAAAAATGCCACGGCGTACAAGGCTATGGACCAAGTGCTGGAAAATGGGCTGAGAATACAGAGGCGATCAATGAGTGGCATTGGCACAATGGGCTGAAGGGCCTCTTTCCCAGCTGTAAGACAGTCTTTGTTTCTGTGTTTTGGTGCTCCATTGTGTATTGTCACAGTGTCTTTACTACCCTGATGCCTAGAATGAGCAGGCTGTTTTATGAAGGCAGGTTGAACAGCCTGGGCTAGTTTCCACAAGATGTTTAGAACAGCAAGAGGTGACTTGACTGAAGTGGATAAGATCCTGAACGGTCTTGACAAGGTGCAGGTGGAAGCGAATGTTTCCTCCTGGGCGTCAACCCTGAACTAGTGGGCATTGTTACAAATTCGGGTTCACGTTTTTAGAGATGAGTGAATTTTCTTTTCTCTCAGAGCGTTGTGTGATTGGAATCTCTCAGAAGGCAGTGGAGACTGGGTTTTTGAATATTTTTAAGACAGAGGCAGATAAATTATTGTTAGGCAGGGAAAGCAAAAAGGGACAAATGCGAATGTGGAATTTCAAACACGAATACAACAGGGTGGTGGTAGCATCATGGTGACGGCGCTGATCTAATAATCTGGGAACCTTAGGCAAACGTTCCAGAGATATGGATTCAAATCTCATTGTGGTTAGCAGTGACAATTGTATTAAAGGCTGCCCTAATGGTGACCATATAACTGTTGTTGGTCTTTGCAAAAATCCTTCCGATTCACTGATATCATTTAGTGAAGGAAGTCTACTGCCCTTACCCAGTCTGGGCCTACGTGTGACTCCATACCCAGAGTAATGTGGAACTGCCCTCTGGGCAATAAATGTTGACCCAGCTAGTAACACCCACATTCTGTTAACAGATTGCGAAAAAAAAAATGTCATATTCATATTCAATGGCTGAGCAGGCTAAGTGAGTGTATTTTTGCTCCTATTTTGTAGTTCTCACTGTTGTCTCTGAGAGGGAAGGGTTTAGAGAGTGAGGTACATTGTCAGAGAACTGAAGTACATGATGCTGCAGAGTGGCACTGAAGAAGTGCTGTACTGTGCCAGGTTTGGATTAAGATGTAAAAAATGGTGGTCAGTCTTCCCTGCCTCATTTTAAGACCATTAGACCATAAGACCATAAGACATAGGAGAAGAAATTAGGCCATTCGGCCCATCGAGTCTGCTCCACCATTCAATCATGGCTGATAAGTTCCTCAACCCCATTCTCCCGCTTTCCCCCCATAACCCTTGATCCCCTTGATAATCAAGAATCTGTCTTGCTACCTATTTTGCTGTGTGCAAATCGGATGCTGTATTTCCTACAACAGCAAAGACATTCAGAATTGCGTTATCGGCTGTCAAGTGCTGAGGGAGAAACAAAAGTCACAAATTGCTTGATATAAATGTATGTCCTTTTCAGTCTCTTGTTTTGTATGCTGCATCATTCACCGAATGGACTGAAATGTCTATTGCTCTCAGCCTTGGAAGCCCTTGAAAGCTTCAGTCTTTGGGGGGAAGCACATGAAAGTGAAGCTTGTAAAGCTGGGACACTTTTGATAAAACGTCAGTTTAAGAATAGCTCCACCACCTGAGGATTTAAATGACTTCAAGCGCATGTTGTGAATGTCTTCATATATCAGTTGCTTACTTTGGGGCCAGATACAAGGATTGTGCACTCTGTCCAATTAGTTAGAGCCATTCTTCCTCTGCTTCCAGATTGAGTAATCGTTCAGAGCATTAGCTTTTCTCTTTGCCCTAAAGCTCTCAAGCTCTGTTTGACTTTCCAGAGCCACAGAGCTAATTCCTGCAATTGGGATTGCAACAGATGTAGCAAACCAGAAAGTCACTGAAACAGATTAACTGGTAGTCCCCCTACTTTATAGTTTTGGGACTTTTTCAAATTCGTTCTCAGGACATGGGCGTCGCTGGCTGGGTCAGCATTTACTGCCCGTTCCTAGCTGCCCTTGAGAAGGTGGAGGTGAGCTGCCTTCTTGAGCCACTGCAGTCCAGGTGGTGTAGATAAACACACAATATTGTTAGGGAGGCAGTTCCAGGATTTTGACCCAGCAACACTGAAGGAATGGTGGTATATTTCCATGATGTGGAGGTGCCAGTGTAGGACTGAGGTGGACAAAGTCAGAAGTTACATGGCACCAGGTTATTGTCCAACAAGTTTATTTGAAATCACAAGCTTTTAGAGCGCTGCTCCTTCATCAGGTGATATATTTCCAAGTCAGGACAGTGAGTGGTTCAGATGGGGTCTTGCAGATGGGGGTGTTCCCAGATGATGCCCTTTTCTTTCTAGATAGAAGTGGTCATGGGTTTGGAAAGTGCTCTGTAAGGATCCTTGATGAATCTCTGTCATGTATCTTGTAAGAGGTATACATATCTTTCTCTCTAAAATTGTTTGATATTTTTAAAAAACAATAATTATCTGACAGCATCTAACCTGCCTGATAGATCATTTCAGATGCCTCAAATATCCTCTCAGACTCACTCAAATATCTTCCTAAACTCTCTCTCATACACCCTCATTTAAATTTACAAGTGGAATGTTTCACATATATTCCACAACTTGCAAAAGAGTGATTTATGGGTGTTTATTTTTATACATCCTCACGTATAAACTCTCACTTTTCCTTTTTTTTCAAGTGGCTGTAAAGCTGGTCTACTGGTTTTGGCGTTTCTTTCTTTCGTGCTATCAATAGAGGCATTTCTTTGCCCTTTTCTCTTTGCTGTACACCGTCGCTCTCACTGCATGACGTCCTATCAGTCTTTGTTCACTCACACAGAACAAAACCCACGGAAACCCCTTTAATTATTATTCAGTGTCATCAAAAATTCATGCGAAGAAAATAGGCCCCAGTACCCTTTGTAAGACAGGCTGTCACATCATGAGGTGCCTGTGGGTGACTGGCTGCGCTGTATTCATCAGTGCTCATACGTCTAGAGTTGTAAATCGGCAACATGACAGCCTGGAAAATAAATCTGGTGTCAGAATTCATCAAATCCACTCAGTTTCATGACAGCGATGGGCATGAGCACAATTTTACTAAAGCTTCAAACTTTAAAGATCTTTTAGGAAATTGGCAAAGAATCCTATAGACAAGGACCACAAACAAGGGAGGTTCAATTGTAGAAAAACGACACGTTAAGCAGAAAAAACAAATCTACCTGAGTGATGAAAGGTAATCAGACAAAGTCACCCGGAAATCGGTTGATGGGCAATCGATTAACATAAACCTCTAAAGGGATAGTGCCATAAAGCAAGTGAATTAAGTGGTATTGCAGAGTTCTGTAATCAAAGTAGCTTAACCAAGCAATGTTATTAATCATTGCTCACCTCATCGCTGTTAAGTGGAATTTCGCCCTCCCCAGAGGTGTTAATAGGCAACCACCTAGCATATTGCACATTGTTCCAGATGTGCACAGAAAGACAAGGATCCTGCTGGGAGAGCTGTTCATGCAAACATTTTTTTTGTGAATTCCACAGGAATTAATTCCTATTATTCTCATGATAAAGGAAGGGCTTTTGCACTCACTGCAGGGTCTGAAAAGATTGTATTTTTGGAATTATAGGTTCCCTGCCTGTTATTTTGCCTAAAATACAATAGGTTGTTTGGGAGATAAATTAATTTTCAGAACTCCATGTTATAAAGTTGATGGGAAAGTCACTGTGCAGGTTCACCCACTTCACTGAAACACCATCAATCGATAACAGTCTTGATTTCAAGTCATATTGTCATAGAGTCATAGAAGTCTACATCACTGAAAAAGGCCCTTCAGCCCATCAAGTCTGCGCTAAGTCAGAAACAACCAGGTAACTATTCTCATCCCATTTTCCAGCAATTGGCCCACAGTCGTGTATGCCTTGGCATTGCAAGTGTACATCAAAATACTTTTTAAATGTTATGAGGGTTTCTGTCTCTACCATACACACAGGCACTGAGCTCCAGACTCCAAACATCCTCTAAGCGAACTTTTTTTCCTCACACCCCCTCTAAACCTCCTGCCCTTCACCTTAAATCTATGCCCCCTCCATCAAGGGTAAAATTTCCCTCCTGTCTCGTCTATATAAGCCCCTCATAATTTTATACATCTGGATCATAACCCTCACACGGCCTCCTCTGTTCCAAGGAAAACATCCCCAGTCTATCTAAGATACAGTGTTGAGCTGGATGAACACAGCAGGCCAGGCAGCATCAGAGGAACAGGAAAGCTGACGTTTTCTGAAGAAGGGTCCAGACCCGAAACATTAGCTTTCCTGCTCCTCTGGCCTGCTGTGTTCATCCAGCTCCACACCTTGTTATCTCAGACTCTAGCACTGGCAGTTCCTACTATCTCCCAGTCTGTCAAATCTCTCTTCGCAACCAGTACTTACCAGGCCAGGCAACATTATTGACTGTGAATCATAGAGTCATCAAGCTGTGGTGTTCGAGGCCCACTCCAGAGACTTACACACAACAATCTAGGCTGAATCTCCAACGCAGTGCTGAGGGAGTGCCGCACTGTCAAAGGTGCTATATGGTTTAATAAAATAAAACCAAGATCTATGGATGCAGGAGATCTGAAACAAAAACAGAAATTGCTGGAGAATCTCAGCAGGTCTGGCAGCATCATTAAAATTTCCATGCCTCACTCTAATACAGTAATTCCCTCATCCCTAGCTACAACCTTAAAAAAAAGCCCTTACATCTAAGTAATACCTATAGACAGCCCAAAGCTCTTCATAACCAATGACATATTTTTGAATTGAAGTCAATTCAATTCCTGTACAAGTAAAGTGATGTAGGAAATTAAGGAGAGTGAGGGGGCAGAGTTGAGTATGGTAGGCATTACAAAAGAGAAAGTGCTAGAAAAGCTAAAAGGTCTAAAAATTGATAAATCTCCTGGTCCCGATGGGCTACATGCTAGACTTCTGAGGGAGGTGGCTGAGGAAATAGCGGAGGCGTTGGTTGTGATCTTTCAAAAGTCACTGGAGTCAGGGGAAGTCCCAGATGATTGGAAAATTGCTGTTGTAACCCCCTTGTTTAAGAAAGGATTAAGACAAAAGATGGAAAATTATAGGCCGATTAGCCTAACCTCGGTTGTTGGTAAAATTCTAGAATCTTTCATTAAGGATGAGATTTCTAAATTCTTGGAAGTGCAGGGTCAGATTAGAACAAGTAAGCATGGATTTATTAAGGGGAGGTCGTGTCTGACAAACCTGTTAGAATTCTTTGAGGAGGTAACAAGTAGGTTAGACCAAGGATGTTATCTACCTAGACTTCCAAAAGGCCTTTGATAAGGTGCCTCACGGGAGGCTGCTGAGTAAGGTGAGGGCCCATGGTATTCGAGGTGAGTTACTGGCATGGATTGAGGATTGGCTGTCTGACAGAAGGCAGAGATTTGGGATAAAAGGCTCTTTTTCGGAATGGCAACCGGTGACAAGTGGTGTCCCGCAGGGTTCAGTGTTGGGGCCACAGCTGTTCACTTTATATATTAATGATCTGGATGAAGGGACTGGGAGCATTCTGGCGAAGTTTGTCGATGATATGAAGTTGGGTGGACAGGCAGGTAGTACGGAGGAGGTGGGGAGGCTGCAGAATGATTTCAACAGTTTAGGGGAGTGGTCCAGGAAATGGCTGATGAAATTCAACGTGAGCAATTGCGAGGTCTTGCACCTTGGAAAAAAGAATACAGGAATGGACTATTTTCTGAACGGTGAGAAAATTCATAAAGCCGAAGTACAAAGGGATCTGGGAGTGCCAGTACAGGATTCTCTAAAGGTTAACTTGCAGGTTGAGTCCGTGATTAAGAAAGCAAATGGAATGTTGTCATTTATCTCAAGAGGGTTGGAATATAAAAGCAGCAATGTGCTTCTGAGACTTTATAAAGCTCTAGTTAGGCCCCATTTAGAATACTGTGTCCAATTTTGGGCCCCACACCTCAGGAAGGACATACTGGCACTGGAGCATGTCCAGCGGAGATTCACACGGATGATCCCTGGAATGGTAGGCCTAACATACAATCAACGGCTGAGGATCCTGGGATTGTATTCATTAGAGTTTAGAAGGTTGAGGGGAGATCTAATAGAAACTTACAAGATAATGCATGGCTTAGAAAGGGTGGACACTGGGAAGTTGTTTCCGTTAGGTGGGGATACTAGGCCCCGTGGGTACAGCCTTAGAATTAGAGGGGGTCAATTTAGAACGGAAATGAGGAGACATTTCTTCAGCCAAAGAGTGGTGGACCTGTGGAATTCACTGCCACGGAGCGCAGTCGAGGCCGGGACGTTGAATGTCTTCAAGGCAGAGATTGATAAATTCTTGATCTCGCAAGGAATCAAGGGCTACGGGGAGAGTGCGGGTAAGTGGAGTTGAAATGCCCATCAGCCATGATTAAATGGTAGAGTGGACTTGATGGGCCGAATGGCCTTACTTCCACTCCTATGTCTTATGGTCTTATGGTCTTATGGAAACGCAGCAAACAATTTGTGTGTAGCCAGCTGCCATAGCAAGCAATGTGATGATGACTTGATAATCTGTTTATTTGTGAGATTGATTAAGGGAGAAATACTAATCCAGACTCTAAGGATAACTCGCCAATTCTTCTTTCAAATAGTTCACTCATGGAGTCTTCAATGTCCATTCACTCTGTAGTTGAACTTCAGTTTAGGAGCAGCACTACAGATCATTGGCAATAATGCAATGTGGAATCATCTCAGCATGACGAGTATCCCAGCTCCAGAGAGTTCAGAGCTCAAACTCACTGCTACATGTCTTGTACCAGGTGTAAGATCCTCTTTACCATAGACTGTGGGCCTGCATTTTGAAATCTGCCATGGGTTTCTCTTCTGCAAGGTCCATCCGCTGCTGTCTATCTATGTGAGCAGTCTTTTAAAATCTGTGCCTGATGACTCTTCACACCTTTACTGTTTGATGACTCATTGTGAGACGAACCAGTGTCCACCACTGACACCATGTTGTACGATGGATCCTCACCACAGCCCAACTCGGTGAGAGATACATCTGATTGATTTACTGCTGCCATCATCTTTCCTGGTTGAGATCTACAGGACCTGTTACAGGAAATATACCCGGTGACCGAAGGAGAAGAGACTCTTGTCTTATAGTTTATTGCATTATAACAACTAAGTACAAGGCAGATTGGAGTCACAAGGGTCTTGCTGTAAAGTCAGACTGTCCCTCCATCTAGACCAGAAGATCTGAGTTGAAGTCCCATCTGTTACAGAGGTGTTTTATAACGCGTCTAAACTGGAGGATTAAAAGCAATTACCTTGTTGTCATAGATATCGTTAATGAGACCTCAATGCTACGTCTTACTTATAGAGTTGTAGTCATAGAGTCATAGAGTCATAAAGCACAGAAATAAATCCTTTGGTCCAGCCAGTCCATGTCGAGCATGCCAAACTAAACGAGCCCCACCTGCCTGCTCCCGGCCCATATCCCTCCAAACCTTTCCTATTCACATACCTATCCAAATGTCTTTTAAATGTTGTAATTGTACCCACATCCACCACTTTCTCAGGAAGTTCATTCCACACGTGAACCACCCTCTGAAAAATTTCCCCCTCAAGTCTTTTTAAATCTCTCTTCTCTCACCTCAAAAATGTACCCCCTGGACTTGAAATATCCCATCCTAGGGAAAAGACACCTACCATTTACTCAATCTATACCCCTTATTATTTTATAAACTTCAAAAGGTCACCCCTCAACCTCCCAAGCTGCAGTGAACAAAGTCCCAGCCTATCCAGCCTTTCTTTATAACTCAAACCCTCCATTCCAGGCAACAAACTGGTAAATATTTTCTGAGCCCTCTCCTGCTTAATAATCCTTCCTATAAATGTGCTATTCTCCTACCCGAGGCTATATGGCCTTGCTGTTTTATTTATTTTGCAGTATTTCTAATTGTGGATTGAAGTGGGTTGCTGAAGAATTACTGCATGTTTTGAAGGCAAGTGAGCTGATACTCACTATAAACACTGTTTACACAGCTACTTGTTTGAGCAGTGGTCAAAGTGATGACTAGAGATGAATTGGAGCTGATGCATTGTGAACAGATGGACCTTTGGTTGGTAAATGTAGCCTACTGGTCTATGGACTGGTGACCAATTATTGACGACAAAGGCTTCAACCTGTCAACAATTATGTGATTGGTTCTCAGGTACTTAAACAGCTTGGGACTGTCTACAAGAGACAGAGAAGCTGTTGGATCTTCACTAAACCTGGAATTCACTTTGTTCTCTGGATTAAAATTGAGTGTAAGCCTGAATAAAACCAGTTTATTGTTCCTCCAACAGTTGTTGTAAGCTGTGACTTTTAATTAATAAGTCAGAGAGCTTTCAGAAAAGAATAAGTCATTCCATTCTTCCAGAAAACCGGTGGAAGTATTCAGAAAAGGAAGACCGAAGACCAGAGTTCAGGTCAGCACAAGAATTATTTCAGCAGATCCTGTGGACAGAGAATACTGAATGTGCATGCATGTGTGTATTTGTGAGTGTGTGTGCATGTGTGTGCACCTATGTGGTGTATGTGTGCATATGCATATGTGTGTGTGTATGTGAGCGTGTGTATGTGCATGTGCCAGTGTGTATGTGTGTGAGGGATGTGGGTGTCCCTGACTGTGGCAACATTCATTGTCCATCCCTAATTGCCCAGACAACAGTTAAAAGTCAACTGAATTGCTGTGGGTCTGGAGTCACATGTAGGCCAGACCAGGCAAGGACAGCAGATTTCCTTCCTTAAAAGACGAGTGCACCCTGATGGGTTTTTACAATGATGGACAATGGTTACATGATTGCTGGCCTTTTTTTTGTTTCGACATTTTACTACATTTAAATTTCACCATCTGATCCAAACCTCCTGAACCATAGCCTGTGGACCCGTGTTACTAGCCCAGTGAGATTCCACTGAGCCAACACATTACCCAAATATTACAGAACTGTTTGCATGCATAACTTGCATTTTTATAGCACCTTTAACAGTGTAAACCACCTGTGGTGCTTCACTATCACATTATCTGCCATTGAACACAACTCATCGTTAGGCACTAACAGTGCCCATTAACAGCTATTCAGCCAGATTGTGATCTGGTCCTTTGTCCGTCCAACTGTTCTTCTCTGTCTTTGAGCTCTATTTCCACCTAACGTTTACTCCTTCATCCCTCGCCCAACCCCACCATCTACATAACAACCAACATTTTCCTAGCTACCATTAGTTCTGAGGAAGGGTCATGGGAGTCAAAACATTAAGCCTGATTTCTCCCCACAAGTGCGGCCAGGTCTGCTGAGCTTTTCCAGACCTTTCTGTTTTTTGTTTCTGATTTCCAGCTTCCACAGTTCTTTCGTATTTTAATCAGGCAAAGATTGACACCAGGCTTATATTTTCAAATTTCTTTGCGTTTCAATTTTGCATCTTGGACCTCCCCCACAACCTTCACTTGACCTCACAATTGGTGGCCATCAGCTTTGTGAATCTAATCCCTTGAGCTCAGTTATTCCTTTCCAAAATTTCTCTGCTTCACCATCTTCCTGTTCAAATCGATCTGTCTGACCAAGCTTTTGATCTCATGTCCTGCTA
This sequence comes from Ginglymostoma cirratum, assembly GCA_024137785.1. Taxonomy (NCBI): domain Eukaryota; kingdom Metazoa; phylum Chordata; class Chondrichthyes; order Orectolobiformes; family Ginglymostomatidae; genus Ginglymostoma; species Ginglymostoma cirratum. Next base: position 31,290,636 of record JAHRHZ010000028.1, on the reverse strand, counting down.
CCTCTTTCCTTGGCTTGATATCAACTTTCTGATTGACTACGTCCATAGTACTAAGAAATACACTTTGTATGCAAGTGCTTATTTAACAGATATCTATCACCCTTCAGTAACCAAAAGTTTGAAGCACTCATGATGAATAAGAATCATTCACACAATCTGCTTTTTGGCTGATCATTTTACCAACAAATGCATAAAAAAAGGTTAAAGCTCATATGCACATGGCATGCAAATGACCATTGAGGGCATATGATCGCTGACTATGCCTGTTACTAAGCTTTCATTTACTTATCACAAATGCAATTAGACTCATCTAAATTCCCAATGAGCCACCAATGACTGGTGTGTGGAAAGTCACTCATTTATGTTAATCACCAGAAGAATCAAACTCAAGGCTGGAAAAAAATCCTTTACAGAGGGCCATCAGATTGTGAAATGCTCTGCAACAAAATGTTAAAGCAGAGTCTGTCAATTTTCGCAAGAGGAGATTTCGTGGCTAGGAGAGGAAGAATTTAAAGGAGACAATGAATGCAGACTGACTGGAATTTGATGGCGAGTCACAAAGTGGAGATTGAGAAATAGAATATACTGGAGGGGCTGATTGGCCTCTTTCTGTCCTATTACACTCTGTCCAGGTCAATATTTATCCCTTAACCTACATTCCTAGAACAGAGAAACTGGTCATGAATTCATTGTTGTGTTGGAACTTTGCCGCAGGAGTAGGCTATTCAGCCCTTCAAGCCTGCACCACCATTCAATATGAACATGGCTGATTATCCAACTCAGTCCCCTGCTTCTGCTTTATCCCCAGGCTCTTTGATCCTTTTAGTCTTACAAACTGTGTCTAACTCCTTCTTGAAAAATTCACCATTTTGGCTTCAACTGCTATTCTGTGGCAGAGAAGTCCACAGGCTCACCACTGTCTGGGTGAAGAAATTTCTCCTCATCTCAGTCCTAAATGGCCTACCCCAACATTCTGTCTAAGCTACAGGGCTATGCAGCCTCTCCAACCATCGAGGTGTTGACTTTGAGTTCCAGACATTGCCACTGTGCATGAAACTTGGAGGCTCAGGTAGCCTGAATGAAAATTAAAGGGAATGCTGCCTACTACATATCCTTACACCATGAGCCCTGGTTTTGGAAAGTGGACATGTCAATATCTGATGAGAAGAGCATCAAGCTAGTGAACTTTCTACATCTCCCTGTGCATTTTCTTCTTCTCTCCCAATCCCAACCCTGCATCCGATCCCTATCCTCTTCTTCTGCTGCTTGCAACCTTCTGTCTGTCCCCTTGCTGCCAATTGCCCTGTTGACCTCTCACCAAATTGCTGTATGAGTTCCTGAGTATATCGAGTTGGTGCAGTGAAGATTTCTGTTGTAGCAATAAAGCTTCACTAACTGGTGCCTTGTGGATAGTGTGGAGAACCTCCATTAATTCTCCATCCAATGTTAGTCTAAAGAGCAGTTCGGTCATTTGTGGTGGAGGATGGACCACAAATAAGTCTCGGCAAAGAGGCTCTAGACCTTATGGAGTCATAGAGTGGTATAGCATGACAACAGATCCTTTGGTCCAATGCGATCGTTCTGACCAGATATCCTGTATTAATCCAGTTCCATTTGCCAGCATTTGGCCCATATCCCTCTAAACCCTTCCTATTCACACACCCATCCAGCTGTCTTTTAGATGTTGTATCTGTACCAGCCTCCACCACTTTCTCTAGCAGTTCATTCCATACACACACCACACTCTGCATGGAAAAGTTGTCCCTTAAGTCCCTTTTAAATCTTTCCCCTCTCACCTTAAACCTATGCCTTCTAGCTTTGGACTCCCCACCCTGGGAAAAAGACCTTCACTGTTCACCCTATCTATGCCCCTCATGATTTTATAACAGTCTGTAAGTCCGCTCCTCAGCCTCTGATGCTCCAGGGAAAATAACCCCAGTCGATTCAGCCTCTCCCTATAGCTCAAACACTCCAACCCCAGCTCCATCCTTGTAAATCATTTCTGAACCCTTTCAAGTTTAACAGCATCTTTCCTATAGCAGGGAGACCAGTACTGAACACAGTATTCCAAAAGTAGCCGAACCAATGTCCTGTACAATCTTGACAACAAAATGCAGTTTGTTGTTTCACTTCAATTGCATACAAGTTACGTTAACTCTTAGGCATATTATGTTCCTTCACTATTACTGACAAGAGGTGAAGAAAAAAACATGTAACTCCATCAGGAAACTGTACCAGATTCCAACTCATTCTCCAGTCAGACGCCATGTGATATTATCAGACTGGACAGAGCTCAGCATAACTCAGACATTAACTCGTTCAGACGCATTACCTAATACAAAAATTATAAGAGCTACATCGGAGCAAATTACTGAAGATGCTGCGTCACTTAATCTGCATATCAACAGCCTTTCTCTACCCATCTGCCCACTATTGTATAAATGCTGCCCCCTCCACACTTCACGTCAGCTCTAATGAAGAGTCATGTAAACTCAAAACATTCGCTTATTCTCTCTCCATGGATGCTGTTTGAGGCACTGTGATTTGCAGCATCTTTTGTTTTCAGTTATAAGCGCCAAGTTTCCCTGTAAGTCACACATCATCTTGATTTGCAAGTACGTTTCCACGTCCTCTTTCTACTGGGTTAAAATCCTAGAACTCCTTACTTAATGGCACCATCAATATACAAACTGTGGAGCTTCTCAAAGGCAACTGAGGATCAGCATAAAAATATAAATAAGTGTCCATACACTGAGAATGAATAATTTTAAAAGATTCCAGTGCTCAAACTATGAAAAAATCTTGAAACTCTCACTAAGGAGCAATTGTCGTAATGTAAGGTATGTACCGTACGTAAGTATCATTTATATTAGAGTTTGGATTTTGAACTAATGGCATCAGGGCTTTGGCATGCATGTATGAGGGGTTTAATGTTTAACTTGTTAGTATTTCTGGGCTCTTTTTCTTAAAATGAGACAGAAATTTCATGGGGTGATAACGTGAAATTGTTTACATTGGGAGAGTATATCAGCAGACAGTGTTAACACTGAAGAACACGAGCTTGCTTTCAGCTAGAAAAAAAAAATCAGGAATTAATTTTTCTTTGCTGAGGGGGAAAACCCCATAACTTGGACTGCTTTTGTCTTTCAGTCACAAAATTCCTGATTGAAGATGGATGCGTGGAAAAGTTTCTCCTGAGAAAGGAGCTGCTCAGAGAAGTTTGTAAACAGGTCATCTCAGTGTAAGGATTTTAGCTTGAAAGTTCCAGATCAGAAGTGCTTGGTTAAAACCCTAAAAGAATTATTCAAAGCTGAGAAAATCTAATCTCAGTTGTTTGAACTATCAGGAAATGACTATTTAACTCTCAAACCTGGGAATCAAAAGAAACACTTAAGTCAAAATAATAGATGTGATATAGTAGTGAACTCTTTCTGAGATTGGATATTGTAAAGTGATGATGTTGTAATAAACGGAATTGCATTTTTACTATGTATTTCAAAATCTGTAAAGTTGTGTTGTATGAGGGCCTCCAATTAACAAACATTGAATTTATGAACAAAGCAGTTCTGGGGAACAGTCACCAGACCCGAAACGTTAACTCTGTTTTTCCCTTTCACAGATGCTGCCAGACCTGCTGAACTTTTCCGGCAACTTCGTTTTTGTTCCTGATTTACAGCATCCGCAGTTTTTAGTTTTTTATCCAATTTATGAAAGTTTGTACTTATGACTAGATCCCACACAAGGGTATAATTTTAAATATGTGACATATGAACCTTTCCTATGGTCATGAACAGCTGTCCTATACCACCCTGTATTGTGTTCCAACTTGGTGCAGAAAAATATTACAAGGATGTTGCCGGGACAGGAGGGTTTGCGTTATAAGGAGAGGTTGAATAGGTTGGGACTTTTTCCCTGGCGCATCAGATGCTGAGAGGTAACCTTATAGAGGTTAATAAAATCATATGGGACATGGATAGGGTGAATAGCCAAGGTCTTTTTCCTAGGGTGAGGGAGTCTAAAACTAGAAGAACAGATTTAAGGTGAGATGTGAAAGATTTAAAAAGGACCTGAGGAATAACTTTTTCATGCAGAGGGTGGTGAGTGTATGGAACAAGTTGACAGAGGAAGTGGTGGAAAGGCTGGTACAATTACAACATTTAAAAGGTACCTAGATGGGTATATGAATAGGAAGGGTTTAGAGGGATATGGGCCAAATGCTGGCAAATGGGACCAGGCCAGATTGGGATGCCTGGTCAGCATGGACAAGTTGGACTGAAGGGTCTGTCTCCATGTTTTACAACTTCATGAATCGATGACTCTAAGACTTGTGAACAGACTCCAGGGTGAAATCTGATGGCAAACTGGAGTCTGTCTGTAAATAGAGATAACAAGGTGTTGAGCTGGATGAACACAGCAGGTCAAGCAGCATCAGAGGAGCAGGAAAGCTGACGTTTCGGGCCTAGACCCTTCTTCAGAAATGGGCGAGTGGAAAGGGGTTCTGAAATAAATAGGGAGAGAGGGGGAGGCGGATAGAAGATGGATAGAGGAGAGGATAGGTGGAGAGGAGACAGACAGGTCAAAGAGGCGGGGATGGAACCAGTGAAGGTGAGTGTAGGTGGGGAAGTAGGGAAGAGATAGGTCAGTCCAGGGAGGACGGACAGGTCAAGGGGGCGGGATGAGATTAGTAGGTAGGAGATGGGAGTGGGGCTTGAGGTGGGAGGAGGGGATAGGTGGGAGGAAGGACAGGTTAGGGAGGCGGGGACGAGCTGGGCTGGTTTTAGGATGTGGTCAGGGGAGGGGAGATTTTGAAGCTTATGAAGTCCACATTGATACCATTGGGCTGCAGGGTTTCCAAGCAGAGTATGAGTTGCTGTTCCTGCAACCTTCGGGTAGCATCGTTGTGGCACTGCAGGAAGCCCAGGATGGACATGTCGTCTAAGGACTGGGAGGGGAGTTGAAATGGTTTGCGACTGGAAGGTGCAGTTGTTTAGTGCAAACTAAGCGTAGGTGTTCTACAAAGTAGTCCCCAAGCCTCCCACTGCAACTCTGTGTCTGTAAATAGTTTAGTTTATTGTATTTCATTCTTCCTTTTGCATAATAAACTTCAGTTTTATTGTGTAAATGAGGTGTACAGCATTGTGTGCATGTGTTTCATTGAAAGTCCACCTTGATAAAAAAAAACTATCAAACCTGAGTTTGGTCTGGGATCTTACTAGTCCATCAGCTACCATCAACCATCATCTGGCTTGACTGGAATTGTAACACCGATTTGACTGGTAGAAATGTCAAAAATTATGAGATACAGATTAAAGGCCGTTAACAAAAGAACTGGAGGAGAAGGAGAGGAGATTTTGTAACCTGTTATGAACTGTTTTGATTTGAATGTATTATCTGAAAGGATGGTAGGAAGATTTAAATCTTAGGAAGTCTGCATTGTTAGAGATAATATAGCTGCTGTCCATGGTCCTACACAGTAATATGGAAAGACTATATCATGTACAAAACCTCAGTGATTATCACTCAGGATAGCAGGATAGTGCTCAGAAATGGGAACACCAACTCATCGATTACACCTCATTTGCCCAGATACAGAGCCTGACTGTAACTCCCTTCTTTCTTAGGAAATGTTATCTAAAAGTTTCTAAAGTTGAACCACACTTAGAATCATGCACAGTTCTGGTCCCCAGAAGTCATTGTGGTGTTCATTGGGATGCATTTATTTTAGAAATTGCATTTTGAACTAGTGATATGTGGCTCTGGACTTTGTGAATGAAGGGGTTTAATAATTAACTTGTCAGAATTTATGCAGTCTTGATGCTTTCTAAAAATAATGGGTACTAAAAATAAAGGTCTTTCCCCAGTGTGGGGAGTCCAGAACTAGAGACCATAGTTTAAGGTGAGAAGGGAAAGATTTAAAAGGGGTCTAAGGGGCAGCTTTCTCACACAGAGGGTGGTGTGTGTATGGGATGAGTTGCCAGAGGAAATGGTGGAGGCTGGTATAATTACCACATTTAAAGTGTAGCTGGATGGGTATGTAAATGTGAAGGATTTAGAGGGATAGGTGCCAAATGCTGACAAATGGGACTAGATCAATTTAGGATATCTGGTTGGCGTGGACAAGTTGGACGTAAGGGTTTGTTTCCGTGCTGTACATCTCCATGACTCTATGGTTCACAAGGATACCAGAATTGAGAGGGTACATCAGGAAAGTGGGAGAGGTCTGGGGCATTCATAAAACTGTCATGTGGGTTCGGCATCAGCTTGAAAGTGCTGTGAACACACACCAGTGGCAGGCAGTAAGAGTGGGAGTTAAGCCAGGTCCACAATATGATGGACCCTCCACTCTCATTATTCATAGTTCCAGACTGCAACATGCCATAGCAACTCAGACACTTTGTAGTGGAGGGTGGGGTTCCTGATTCTCCCTGACTGAGTAGCCAATGATTATCAGGTTGGTGCCAATAGTGTGAGGATCAGTTCCTTTTTTAGACGTTTTAGATGCGGGGATCTGCCTCCTTACCCTGCTTATGTTAAGAGTTGGAGCTCTGTCAGCCAGGCCTACTGTCAGGCAGAGAATTGAAAAAGAAAATCATGAAAGGCTCAACAGGCTACTTGCATATCCATTCTCAGGATCTGGATTTTGCCCAACCCTAACTGGTGGTGAACTGCTTTCTTGAACCCTGCAGTACATGTGCTCTAGGTTGACCCACAAAGTCCGTTAGGGAGACAGATCCAGGATTTTGACCCAGTGACAGTGAAGGAATGGCGATACATTTCTAAGTCAGGATGGTGAGTTCTTCCAATAGAAAAGAGAATGCTGAGGGGTGGCCTGATAACGATGTCGAGGATGTTGGATGGGGTCAATGTGGAGAAGATGTTCCACTTGTGGGGATGTCCAAAACTAAAGGACATTAAATCTCAGAAGAAATTCAGCAGACCTTCTCTACTTGACAAGAATGTGGAACTGACTGCTATAAAGTGATCAGTATAAATGAGGGAGAAGACAGATAAGCACAGTAGAAAGAAAGGAATAAAATGATAAAATAAGGGAATTAATCAGAGCAGAAGGAGGCTTATGGAGCATGTGAATACTAGCATGGAAGACCGGTACAGAATGTTTTCACTTGTATGGAACTTTGATTTCTTTTTGAAGAAAGTGGTAAAACACAGCTTGCAGTCGAATTGATTCTTTAAAAACACTGTTAAATTCTGAAGCAATCATGTCCATGGAAATAGGCTTCGTGTTGTTTGTTTTCCCTCAGGGCCCAACTAGATCCGATTCATCAGAGATTGGACACCTTGCTGTTCATATCGCTTTACGTTAGTAAACCGGGTAGCCATGTGAGTGATAGCTTTCTGTATTTAACTTTATCTCTGATGCTCATCAATAACTGCCCTCCCCCAGACAGTCTTCCAGGTACAGAACCTCTATTCATCCCTTTTGCCGAAAGTAGTTAATAATCATTGTGGTATCATCTCGCTTGTAATGGCTTTATTTTACGTGGTATTGCCCCTTCAAACACAGAGCATGTTTTCTCTTTAAAAGCTTGTTTTGTTGGCTCTGTGTCTAGAATCATTCTCGCCTCCAAGCCAGAAACATGCATGTTAAGTCTCACTCCAAAGTTTGAGCACTAGATCTATGCTGACGAACCTAGTGTAGTACTGAGGGAAAGGTGTTATGTCACATATAAGACATTAAACTGATACCTTGTCTGGCGTCTCAGGCGAATTTAACAGATTCCATAGCTGCTACCTTGAAGAGGAGCAGGAAATTCTTCCAGGCATCCGGGGCCAATATTTGTTCCTGAAACAATGTCACAGAATCTGGTCTTATTGTTCTCTCTGGGATACTTTACTGCAGACATTGGCTGCTGTATTTCCTGTGTCTTAACAGAGACACTTCAAAAATACCAAAGATAAAACAAAGAACCTCGCAGCTGGAAATCTGAAAACAAAAACAGAAAGTTGCTGGAAAAACTCATCAGGTCTGGCAGCATCTGTGGATAGAAAGCAAGGTTAATATTTCGAGTCGAGTGATGCTTTTTTGCATGTGACTCCATACCTACAGCAATGTGGTTGACTCTTAACTGCACTCTGAAGTGGCCTAGTAAGCGACTCAGTTCAAGGGCAAGTGGTGGGCAACAAGTGTAGATCTTGCTGGTGGCATTTATGTCCCTTGAAAGAACAAAAAGATACAAGAACAAAAATAAAAAATAATCAAATTGTCTGCTGCTAGCATGCTTATGAATGGACCTCTCGTATATTACAGTTGATTTTACTCAGTGCCTTCTCTGTAGCTGTAGGGCTATATTCTGCATTTAGTTCTATTAACCTGATGTACCTGTGCAAGGTATGATTTGTCTGGTTAGCACACAAAACAATACTTTTCACTGTATCTCAGTACATGTGACAATAATATATCAAATTAAATCAAGGTAACAATGGAAGAGCATCCTGAGAACCTATATAAATGTTATAGGTTCTATATAAATTCTTTTAATTTTTTTGTCATGTGCTACAGATAGCCCCTAATTATCAACGTTTTGCACACAGCAGGTTAGGATAGGTGACCAGATAGTATCTAGTGGCCGACAGCAGAGAGGGTACAACATCCAGCCATGAAAGTCTCTAAAAAGGCAGTATCAGAGCTCCTCACATCCATTAGCTATATGTTTTAAAAGCCAGGCTTTAATGAGTATGAAAGTTCTAAATTGACTGGAATTGTATCAAAGAAACTGAACAGCCCAGACACATCTGTTCATATTTTGAAAGCTGAGAGTAGTGCCAGATTGAAGAATCGCAGAGTCCCTACAGTGTGGAAGCAGACCATTCAGCCCATCAAGTCCACACCGACCCTCCAAAGAGCATCCCACTCAGGTCTATCCCACTACCCTAATCCTGTAATTCTTCAGTTCCCACAGCTTATCCACCTAGTCAGCACGTCCCTGGACACTACTAGGCAATTTAGCATGACCAATCCACCTAACCTGCATATCCTTGGACTGTGGGAGGAAAGCATGGCGAACCTGAAGGAATTCCATACAGACACGGGGTAAATGTGCGAACTCCACGCAGTTAAGGAGTTTGACAGTTGTCAGGGAAACTTTGAGTTACACACAGTTCCATTTCATAAGAAGGTCCAGTGCTCACCCAGGGCAATATATGGCACTATTAATCTGGGAGAAGACCTTATATTACATGCACTCTTCCACCACAGTATGAGGAACTGAAATGAACATCAACTCTGTCCATTCCACCCTCATAGGATCATACCATCATAGAACGCCAGAAAGTCGAAAAGGGCCCTTTAGCCCATCAAGACCATGCCTGTTCTTTCAAGTAGCAAACCACTTAATCCCAAACTTTGCCTGTTTCATCATATCCCTGTAATTGTTTCTTCTTTATGTATTTATCCAATCATCATCTGTAATCTATTATTGCTTCATGTTACCCTTAGCTTATTTTCAACATTAGACTGCTCCCTCTAAATGTTGACACTTCAGCCACAGGACAGTTCCCAACTCATAACAAATCCTTCTTTTAAAACTCACTATCATATCTTGACTTAGCCTCTGCCACTCTTAAGGAGATCAGCCCCAGCTTATCCAGTTATCGAAGCAACTCCTCATTTCTGGAACAGTTCTTATAATTATGTCTCATTTCAACATATTGGCATACTTTAAAGAGAAACATTCATGATATTGCTATATCATAACACACAATCTGACGATACAAAAATCTCATACTTTATCTCACCTCAGATCACTTGAAGTGGAAGCAAGCTCCCCTATTGTAATACAACAGCTGAATATTAGCCCAGATATGTTTGTATCTGAGAAATTTAATGTTTGTGTGTAATAAATATCTATTGGATTCTTCGATGTCAAGAGATCTATGCTCAGTTGCTTAAGTTACGAGCAATAACATAAGTATTGCTGTATCAGGGCCCAGATCGAAGATGGCTACTGTTTGGGAACTGATGGAGCCCAGTTAGACAATGTGGAAGCTCTCATAGAAGGACTGTAATGTCTATCTTTTTAGCTTTATTTCTTATTTTCCTTACACTATGTGTATCTCTAATGCAGTGTAATTTTTTCCTTTACTGCATCTATTTTTTGTGCCTAAGATTCGTATCCTGGTACTTTGTACCTAAGATGACATTATGTGTCGGTGACATTGTACACTTTTCATTGTACTCCTGTTCTTTTGTAACTTGAGTGCACATGAAAAAAACCTCATTTTAATTGCAATTCTATTGGAGGCAAACTCACACAACTTCCTAAAATGTCCTCTCCAGAACTGAATACTCCACTTAAGCTTACTAGCCATTGGTATAAGTCTTGTTAGTCCACTTCCAGAGAGAAATAATTATTTTTACTTTATTCCTGGTATATTTTGCCTATTCAAAATTCAAGGACCAAAAGCTTGCATATTTGGATATTACATGTGAGTTTATGCCTTTAAGAATGAAATGTAAACTTCCAAATCACTATTTGCCTATATGGCTGGTAATATTTACCTATTTAGAGGCACACTAATATAAAAAAAAACCTTTCTTCTCATTTCCATCATGTGGTGACCCACACTGAGCTGAGGGTCCACACCTTCTCACTAGTCCTCACAGTCCTCCTTGATAAACAAAGGGCCTGAAAGGATATTGGGGGTCGACAGAAATGTGGAGTAATCAGATCAACCGTAATTTATAGAATAGTGGAACAGGCTCAAAGGGCAGAAAGATCTACGCCTATTCCCAGCTTATCCCACATGTGAGTATTTCTACAAGCCGAGCCTTCAGAATCACTGAATCAGGCTCACTCATGAGTCCTACATGTCATAGAGTCATAGGGTTGTACAGAATGGAAACAGAGCCTTCGATCAAACTCATCTATGCCGACCAGATATCCTAAATTAATCTAGTCCCATTTGCCAGCATCTGGCCCTTACCTCTCCAAATCTTTCCTATTCATATTCCCATCCAGATGCCTTTCGAATGTTGTAATTGTACCAGCTTCCACCACCTCCTCTGGCAGCTCATTCACAGAGCTGAGAATTCCTACAGTGTGGAAACAGGCCATTCGGCCCAACAAGTCCACAGCGACCCTCCGAAGAATATTCCACCCATATCCATCCCTCTACTCTTTTCCTGTAACCCTGCATTTTCCATGGCTAACCCACCTATCCTGCACATCCCTGAACACTATGAGCAATTCAGCATGGCTAGTCAATCTAACTTACTCATCTTTGGACAGTGGGAGGAAGCCAGAGCACCCAGCAGAAAACCACACAGGGAGAATATGCAAACTCCACACAGACAGCCGCCCGAGGGTGGAATCGAACCTGGGTCCCTAGCTTTATGAGGCAGCAGTGCTAATCACTGAGCCACCCATACATGCACCACCCTCTGAGTGAAAAAGTTACCCTTCGATCTCTTTTAAATCTTTCTCCTCTAACCTCAAACCTGTGCCCTCTAGTTTTGGACTCCCATTATCTGGGAAAAGACCCTGGCTATTCACCTTTTTATGCCCCTCATGATTTTATAAACCTCTGTGAGGTCACCCCTCAGCCTCTGACGGTTCACGGAAAGTAGCCCCAGCCCATTCAGCCTCCGCCTATAACTCAAACCCCCCCCAACCCTGGCAACAACCTCGTAAATCTTTTCTGAATCCTTTCAAGTTTTACAACATCTTTCCTTTGTGACTAACAACAACAAGTTTGCATTTATGTAGCACAGTCAGATAGTCCAAGCACATCACAGGAAAATGATCAGAAGTAGTGAGCCATACAGTAGTTTTGGAAACCCAAGGCTTGGTCAAAGTGGTAGGTTTTATGGAGTGTCTTAAAGAAAGTGAAGATTCACAAGGGACCAAATCAGAGAGATAAGAGGAAGCAATAGGTTATACAGAGGAACAAGAGAGTGACTGATGCTGATAGCTACTTAACTGCTCACCTTTTCCCTAATTCGTCAATGAATGGATAAAACAGACAGATCAGGACAGAAAAGTGCACCAGGCATTTAAGGGAAATGGCTAAAAGCACAATTTATGAAAAATAGATAATCAATCAAAGTTATGAAGAGGGTTCCTGTAACAGATGTAGCCCCAAACCATTAAAGTGTTTCAGATTCGAAAGGCTAATGGAAGGCATTCTTGATATTTTACTTTAAAAAGGCAACTCCTGTGAGGCAATAATAAATAGAGTGAAAAGAGCAGTGGAATGATTTATCATCCAGCAAACATAAAGAATAGCAATTCAGAGAGTGAGAGAAAAGAATCACCCTTGTCTTGTTATTGAAAATAAAACAGAAAAAGAAAAAGACACACACACACATACACGCGCGCGCACACACAAACATACACACACAGATACACATATACATGTACACACACAGATACATCCAGACACACACATACACACACCTACACAAACATGCGCAATCAGACATGCATATGTATATGTGTGCACACACAGTCACACACAAACACGTGCATGTGCACAGAGAGACACATGTATGCAGATAGGCACACTGAGAGATACATACATGAACACACGTGCACACACATACACACATGTGCACACACAAGCACACACATACATAGTCACACACACGTATACAGATAGACACAGGCACACGTGCATAAGTGTGTGCGTTCACAAAAACACACACAGTCACACAAGCACACACATAGACACAAGCATACGCATGCATGCACAAATACACGTGCAAACAAGCATACACTTGTGCACGTATAGACAAAGTGAGATATACACACATATACGCATAGAGACAGACAAATGTACACACAGGCACACAGAAACACTCATCAATACGTTCACAAATAAGCGGACTCAAACAAATATATGTACATATTTCAGCACAATCAAATGCATGTGTGTAGGCACATGCACACATAGATTCATACATGCATATGTAGACAATACATACAAAAGAGTAATATCAGACATATAATTACATACACATAAACACACACATACATATGTACAGACAGATACACATATGATCATTCTCAAAGGCAGATAACAATGAGCAACACATGCCATCCTGGACAGAAACACCCACTTCCCAGGGTAGACTAAAAGCAACAGACATCTTCAATATAAGATAACAGGCATGGGGCTGGATGAACACAGCAGGTCAAGCAGCATCATAGGAGCAGGAAAACATCTTCAATAGGTTGTTACAAAGGCATCCTGTCTCTAAAACTGTGCAAATGCTATTTTAACAATTTTGAGGCGTGTCTGATTTCCCGTAAAGCTTACTTTCTGAAATACAAACCCAAAAAGCAGTAACCTGCATTTATTTAGCATCTTTAAGGTAACAAATCATCCTAAGGGACTTCATAGGGGTGTAACAAAGCACAATTTGACATCGAGCCCCATGATGGGGCAATAGAGCAGCTGTCCAAATGTTTAATCAGAGGCAGAAGTTTTAAGGAGCAGCTCAGAAGAGGAAAGAGTAACAGAGCAAATACAAGAGCATAGGGTCTGAAGGCAGGGCCACCAAAAGTGGAACAGTTAAAAAGGAGGATGTTCAAGAAGCCAAAAATAAACAGTTGTGTGACTGGGGAAGATCACAGTGATGGGGAGAGGGGTAGGATAGTCATGGGAGAGAGTAAGTGGAGGTTAAAAAAAACAATGAGAATTTTAATCCAGCAGCAAACATTACCTCAGTGTTGACTTTTGTGGTTAGAATCATGGAACCCTTAGTGTGGAAAGAAGCCATTTGGCCCATCAAGTCTGTACCATCCCTCCCAAAGAGCATACCCCCAACCCCACACCCTTGCAACCCAAATATCTCTGGACAATTTAGCTCAGCCAATCTCCTAACTTGCACATCTGTGGACTGTGGCAAAAACAAAACAGAGAAACCTACACAGCCACAGGGAGAATGTGCAAACTTCACACAGACTGTTACCCAAGGTTGGGATTGAACCTAGGTCCCTGGCACGGCTAACTACTGAGCCACCATGCCACCCACTCACTTGTGGCAAATTTAACATCCAGTCCAAGGATTTCAGTTACTATCGTGGTCAGTGTCCAATATGGCTGGGCTAGAGTTTCAGCTGGACAGGTGTGGGGGCTGGAGAATTGCTAAATATGTGTTTCACATTCAATTGTATGATTGTCCAGGTAAGGGTAAGTTATTAATCATACGTGAACTAAAAAGTGCTCACTGTGTTGTGTTGAGAGATACTTAGACTGCATTCTACAGTCATCCTGTTTCAGCTAAGTGAGGAGTGGGTTCATGTGGAAGTGGGAGAGGCTCTCAGCCCATGTTTCAGCGGGACTGGGGGGAGTTTATGGAGCTGTTGCCCTACTGTTGAAACCTGGCGAACACCAGCTCCGGTTAGAGATAATAGGTACTGCAGATGCTGGAGGATCCGAGGTAACAAGGTGTGGAGCTGGATGAACACAGCAGGCCAAGCAGCATCATAGGAGCAGGAAAGCTTGAC
>JAHRHZ010000028.1:31228623-31266165 GCA_024137785.1 Ginglymostoma cirratum | reverse complement strand
ATAAGGACCATCACCAACTTTTATAGATGCATCATGGAAACTGCTCTGCCCCGGACAGTAAGAAACTACAGAAAGCTATGTGCACAGCCCAGACCATCACTGAAGCTAATCTCCCATCCATGGTCTTGGATGCAGGGAGGATGTTCCCGATGGTGGATGTGTCCAGAACCAGGGATCACAGTCTAAAGATTCAGGGTAGACTATTTAGGATGGAGATGAGGAAACATTTCTTCATCCAAAGAGTGGTGAGCCTGTCCAATTCATTACCACAGGAAATACTTGATGCCAAAACATTGAATGTAGTCAAAAGGCAGCTAGATATAGCACTTAGGGCGAATGGGATCAAAGGTTATAGGGAGAAAGCAGGATTAGGCTATTGAGTTGGACGATCAGCCATGATTGTAATGAATGGTGGAGCAGGCTCAAAGGACCGAATGGCCTCTTCCTGCTCCGATCTTCTGTGTTTCTTTGTTTCTTTCTACACTTCTCATTGCCGCGGAAAAGCTGCCAACATCATTAAAGACCCGTCCCACTCCAGCAATACTCTCTTCCAATCTCTGCCTTTATGCAGAAGACACAGGAGCTTGAAGAAACTCACCAATGGGTTCAAGAACAGCTTCTTCTCTGCTGTTATCCCTGTTGAATGGACCTGTCTGATTTCAAATGTAATGTTGACCTTGTTGTTGAACTCCTCCTATGTAGTCATAACCTTGTATGCCTCAGAGATAAAAGGTACTGCAGATGCTGGAGAATCCGAGATAACAAGGCATGGGGCTGGATGAACACAGCAGGCCAAGTAGGAGCAGGAAAACTTGACGTTTTGGGCCTTTTCTGATGAAGGGTCTAGGCCCGAAACGTCAAGCTTTCCTGCTCCTATGATGCTGCTTGGCCTGCTGTGTTCATCCAGCTCCACACCTTGTTGTCTCGGATTCTCCAGCATCTGCAGTTCCTATTATCTCTGTATGGTATACAGTTTGGGCAGCATGGTGCCTCAGTGGTTAGCACTGCTGCCTCACAGCTCCAGGGACCCGGGTTCGATTCCAACCTCAGGGGACTGTCTGTGTGGGTTTGCAACATTCTCCCTGTGTCTGTATGGGTTTGCTCCAGTTTCCTCCCACAGTCCAAAGATTTGCAGGGTCGGTGGATTGGCCATGCTATAGTGCCCAGGGATGTTTAGGTTAGGTGGGTTAGACATGGTTAATGCAGGGAAAGGGGAATGTATCTGGGTGGGATGCTCTTTGGAGGGGCTGTGTGGACTCGTTGGGCCGAATGGCCTGTTTCCACACTGAAGGGATTCTATGAAAAATACACAACAGGGTCAGATGTACCATGTTTTACTTTTATCTTGGATTTGAGTGGTTGTGAAGTTAGGTTTCAGTCCAAGGATCTGAGCATTAAATCAAGGCAAATGCTATGGAGCAGCACCATACTGAGGGAGCGCTGCATCGTTGAAAATGCAGCTTCTTTCGGTCAAGAGGCTGTGGAGGGTGCCTTAGCAATGCAAGTCTTTCCTTTCTCTTTTTAGCAGATAGGAAAGGTGATGTTTTAGGTGTGAATATTGTGTCAGAACTGCAAGTTGGAAAATGAGTGAATTATTTATCGAATCTGAACAGATCTGAAGTGCGGGGGTGGAGGGTTGGGGGATGGTGGTAACATGTGAGCTGCTGAAAGTTTGACAAAAAGATGAAAACTGGCAGCAGTGTTCCTTCAGTGTAACAACGAGAAGGTATTAATAGAACGGAAATGTGTGAAAAGAAGCTAATTAGAAAAACTGCAAAACTGAAATAAAAATAGAATGTGCTGGAAACATAAAGGAGGACATCGGTAGTTGGAAAGACAACACAATTATAGGGGGGCTTTAATATTTTTGATGTAGTAAAATGCCCTAAGCTGCCTCACAGGGCTTTTATTAAGCAAAATTTGACACTGAACCACATAATGCAGATGACCAGAAGCTTTGACAAAGATTTAGATTTTGAAGGGCAAGAGTGAACCCTGGTGGAAAGAAGGGTAGAGATACAGAAAGGTTTTGAGTGGGAATTTCAGAGCTGAAGGTCGAGGGAATTGAAAATATGATTTTATGAACCATGGCCTTGACTATAGCTATCCAGGTTTTGAAGATGTGGTCATTAAGAGGGAATGATTAAAACTGATGATTTGCAAGATGCCAGAATCTACCAATACATCGCCATTTCACAGGCACAGTGCTGTGACAGAGGGGTATTAGCTGCATCAAAAACCTGGCCCTGCCTCCTTAATGACAACTGATCTAAGTTCTGATGAAAGGTCATGAACTCGGTTTCTCTCCGCAGATCAAACCAGACTTGCTGAGTACTTCCAGATTTAATACTAATTTACTGTGAGGCAGCCTGTCCTCCCACCTCGATGAGAGTTGCTGAGGTTAATGCCCCTACTTACTGAGGGAGTTTCAGATACTTCTTTTTATTCATTCGTGGCAGGTGGGTGTTACTGAGCTGTTTCTTGAACCAAGGCAGCCCACATGCTATAGATAAACCCAGAATGCTGTTGGGACAGAGACCCAGATTTTCACCCAGTGATACTGATAGAATGGCAATTTATTTCCAATTTGGGATAATAAGTGACTTGAAGGGGAAGTTGGAGGTGGTGGTGTTCCCGTGTGTCTGCCGCCCTTGTCCTTCTCGAAAGTAATGGTCACCAGTCTGGCACTTAAACCAAGATCCCACCAGGTTTCTCAGATGAATGTAAGTTATTATTTTGAAGAATAACAGGAGAGGTCTCTATGACGTCCTGGCTGCTATGTATCCCTACCTCAACAAATACAGATTACCTGGTCATTTTCATGTCGCAGATTGTGGGATCCTGCTCTGCGCAAATTGGCTGCCTCGTTTCTTAAGTTACAGGAATAACTAAGTTGAAAACTTTTACACAAATGCATGTCCCTCCTATCTGTCTTGTTGTGGTTATATTTTGGTCAGAAGTAGACGTGACATACGTAGAAACTGTATTGTGGCTGTGTAAATCTACACAGTGAATGCCAATGGGCTATTACACTGTGGGATGATCACTGCTCAATCCTGCCCTTTAGTGGTGTTCAACTGGATCTTCCAGTACTGATCACTAGACAGTACAGAAGAGTATAAGAAATAAGAGCAGGATTAGGCCACTCAGCCCCTTGAGTATGCTCCACCCTTCACAATGGTAATGGCTGATCGGATCTGATTGTGGTCTTAAATCCACTTCCTGTTTGATCCCTGTGATCTTTCATTCCTTAATTAACTTGTTTTTAATGCATTCATTCATGGTGTCATGCCTCAATGGATAAACTAGCTATAGTCCTATTGGACCATTGGGTTACTCGTTCATTGGAGGGAGGTGATTGGTGAGGGTTTAGCCTGAGGGTCACCATGTCTCAGGCAAGGGGAGATGTTGAGGAGGTGGGGCCTATATAGTAACCTCAGCCGGTGTAGGAATTGAACTCATGCTGTTGGAAACTCTCTGCATTGCAAACCCGCCATCCAAGCTAACCTCCCATCCCCCTCCCCGAGCTGTGTGCTGGAATTCAACCTGTTTATCTAGAGGCATTTAAAAAAAAAGATTTTGTCAAAGTACACAAAATTTCCCAATTTTCCTGCCTTTCAGACCAAGGTTAACTGAAAGAACAGAAGAGGTTTCTGTACTTAATTAAATAGTTTCTACCAACAGTTAAACATTTATGAACTATTTAGATATAACTCTACTAGCAAAAATTCTAAAGCCCTTATAAAACTCCCCTGCACACACATACAAACAGACACAGGTAGACAAAATAAAAGCATTGGAATTCTGGGTAGAGGGAAATATTGAGAATGGTCCCTATCCATAGGATTCACCGAGATGATCCTTGCTGGCTAGGATTTGCTGTTTGTCAATCTCTCTTCTCCAGGTACATTTCACTTGCTTACCAGGGGACTGGCTCACAAATTGCAAACTCTGTTGGTTACTGGTTAAAAGCCACAATATACAGCAGCTGGTGAGGGAAAATAAACCTGATTTTCTTCAGGCTTTAGGTTTTTTTAATCACAGAGAGAACGAGAAAGAGACATCATTTTCCTTTTCAGAGGTCCGAAGGCTTCTGGGCCTATTGTTCACACTTACAAGCTGTTTAGTTATCTGAAGCCAATCACATAGTTATTGGCAGGCAGAAGACCACTCCCACAACCAATCAGCTACTTGTTGTTGGCCGAATCTCATATTGTGCACACGCTCTCGTGCCAGCTTGTCTGCAACTCAATTTCCTCTACACCATGTACAAGCCTCACTGAGAACATCTCTTAAAATGAGCATCAGTAATCTGCTTTTAGAAGGTGCAGCAATTCCTTCCAGCATCCTTGGTTGTAAACAATCCTTCTTCTATTCCAGTCAAAAATACAGGAAAGCAAAAAGAAACTATGATCTTTACAGTGGGACTTGAGTGTCATTGGCAAAACCAACACTAATAGCCCATCCCTAATTGCCCTGGAGAAAGTGATGGAGAGTTTCTTCTTGAATTGTTGCAATTCCTGTGGGAAAAGTATACTGCTGTTAAGGAGGGAGTGCCAGGAATTTAACCTAGTGACAGTGAAACGACATTCAATGGCCCTGCTCACTGCAATCGAGAATTCTAAAGATCATTGAGAAGGAAATCCTCCTCATCGCTATCTTAAATAAGAAATCCTTTATTTTGAGCGATACCCTATAGTTCTGATTCCCTTACAACAGGAAATATCATCTCAGCATCCAGCCAGAGAGAAAATCAGTGATGCTTGGAAATGAATGTACTGTCGTACTGGAACTCCACTCTGAAGTATACAAGATGAGTTGGCCTGTGAGTCTTACTGGGTTTTTTTCTTCCACGTCAAACCCCCTCAAAATCTTGGCTGAGGCTGGAATATTGGACTGCTTTTCCCCTTCCATTCAAACATATGCTGACATTGAGCCATTTAATGAGATGGTAGGATTGATTGTCAGAGAGTATGGGGAGCGACTTAGGTGTTAAGGAGCATTACTGGGGAGGTAGGCTAGGTAAATGGGCAAAGAGGTTCATGAAGGGTATTTGTAGAATGAAGATCATAGAATCATAGAATCCCTACAGTGTGGTAACATGCCCTTTGGCCCAACACGTCCACACTGAACCTCAGAGCAACCCACCCAGACCCATCCCCCTGTAACCCACCTAATCTACACATCCCTGAACACGACGGGTAATTTAGCATGGCCAATCCACCTACCCTACACATCTTTGGACAGTGGGAGGAAACCAGAGCACCCAGAGGAAACCCACACAGACACGGGGAGAATGTGCAAACTCCACACAGACAGTTGCCCGAGGGTGGAATCGAACCTGGGTTGCTGGTGCTGTGAGGCAGCAGTGCTACCGTGCTGCCCCTATCCTAAAGCTTTGCGTATGGACAAAAGAAGCCAGCGCTGTCGATGGTGGAGCACTTAAAATGTGGAATGCTCAAAAGGCCTGAACTTTATGAAGAGCAGGAAAGCCTTCCTGCTCCTCTGATGCTGCTTGGCCTGCTGTGTTCATCCAACTCTTCACCTTGTTATCTCAGATTCTCCAGCATCTGCAGTTCCTACTATCTCTGAACTTTATGAAAGCAGTTATCTCAGAGACAAAATATTTCAATTAGTTGTTGCCTCTGTATTGTCTGGTCTCATCACCACCTTTACAAAAGAATTGGGAACAGGCGATAACTGTTGATTCTTGCAGCAACACCTACATCCCATAGATGAATGTATTTTAATTTTTTTAAACAATAAGTCAACCTAAATATCCCTTCCAGTGTGACAAACAGCATGGACTGAGACTCAGAGTTCTATTTTCTCTGCGTTGTACACTTCAGATTTATAAATCAATCGAAGGATATTTTTCCTTTCTACTTCCAATTTCTCAGCTGAAATGTTTCATTTCATCTTGACACAGTGGTTATCCTATGACCCAAACTTCTCATAATGGCAGTCATTCAATCAATCTCAACAAGTTGTTGATAAAGACAGATCACCATCGGAGTCATACTGATGGCCTGTAGCTTGGCATCGAACGCCTTTGCATTCAATACAATTCTTGCACAGCCTAGCTCACACAAAATCCTGCTGCCATTCAGAATTGTTAGCTGCTAGTTTCTTCATTTTCTCTGGACAACAGACTTGTGCCTCAGTTCTGAAGAAGGGTCCCTGGACCCAAAACATTAACTCTGACTTGTCTCCACAGATGCTGCCAGACCTGCTGAGCTTTTCCAGCAATTTCTGTTTTTGCGATTTATGCCGCCGTTGCCTCTTACTTGGCTTCGCTAAATTTCTCTACCACTTCACCTTTGTCTCCTCTTCTCTTTTAACACAGTCCTTTAGCAGGTGTTTGCTCATGGGTTTGAATATCTTTGGCGCCAGATTTTGTTTGACAACACCTTGAAATATTTTAATAAACTGAAGCAGCTTTATCAGTGCAAGTTGTTTCAGTACACATATTTTAAGTTCATTTTATGTATGGGTTAACTGTTTGACTGATAATTGCTCAGTTGTACAGAAGTTAAACAATGGTACAAGGAGGTACAAAGTCAAAGCTTTTCATTCTGTGCTCAACAGGACTGGGCTGCACAGAAAAGTTGAACATCAATTTACGCAGCATGAAAATGGAATGTGCAGATTGGTGGGGATATCTTTGCCAAATG
The DNA here is from genome assembly GCA_024137785.1 of Ginglymostoma cirratum. Lineage (NCBI taxonomy): Eukaryota > Metazoa > Chordata > Chondrichthyes > Orectolobiformes > Ginglymostomatidae > Ginglymostoma > Ginglymostoma cirratum. The sequence continues at coordinate 31,259,491 of JAHRHZ010000028.1, read as the reverse complement.
GATGTAGTTAACTGTCAATCTTATATCTCAGAACAGACAAGTAAACTCTGATAGGTTGGGGTGGTGCTGTGAGAATACAGCAGAAGTTGACAATCTACTTGACCTCCTTCCCAATGTAAAGGCACATGGTTTGTGCAAGTTCCCTTTCACTATACAAAGCAGGGTCCTAGGTGTAAATATAAGTACCTTCTAGCAAGCACAAATGTGTCATATCATGGACCTAACTAAATTGGCTTCCAACTTTATGTCTCAGTTTGACTGATATAAGAACTCCCTTCTTTTGGGAAATGGTAGGTTTGAGTTATAAAGAAAGGCTGGATAGGCTGGGACCTTTTTCACTGGAGTGTATGAGGTTGAGAAGTGACCTTATAGAGACTAATAAAATAATGAGGGGCATAGATAGGATTAATGGTAGGTGTCTTTTCCTAGGACTGGGGGATTTCAAGACTAGGGGGCACTTTTAAGGTGAAATGACAGATGTAAAAAGGCATGAGGGGCAAATCATTTATGTAGAGGGTGGTTTGTGTGTGGAATGAACCTCCTGAGGAAATGGTGAATTACGTTTAAGACACTTGATAAGTACGTAAATACGAAAGTGTTGGAGGGATACAGGCCAGGAGCAGGCAGGTGGGACTAATTTAGTTTAGGATTATGTTCAGCATGGACTAGTTGGACCGAAGGGTCTGTTTCCCTGCTGAATGACTTTATGACTGTACAATGTCTCTCTGCATCTTCCCTCCACTGTACCTGGTGACAGATTTTCCCATCCTATTACACCTGTTTGTGACACTGACTAACGCCATAGGGTCATAGGAAATGACAGCACAGAAAGAGGCCCTTTGGCCCATCATGACTGTGCCTGTCACCAAGCACTCCATTATTCTAATCCTATTTCCCAGTATTGGACCATAGCTTTGTGCAGTAAAGTGCTTCAAGTAATCCTCCAAACACTTGTTAAATGTTCAATAGTCCACATCTCTACCACCATTTGAGTTCCAGATACCCTCTACCCTCTGAGTGAAAACAATTCTCCTTAAATCCCCTCTGAACATCCTGGTCATTACCTCAATCTATGTCACCTCGTAATTAACAACATTACTAAGGGGAAACATTTATTCCCATTGACACTGTGTTTGTCCTTTATAATGTTGCAGACCTTAATCAGGTCCTCTCTCAGCCATCTCTACCCCTAAGTAAACATTTCTAATCATGATAGCAATAACCAGTTATGCCATCTGAGCTCAGTTCAGGACTTGTGTCTTTTTTAGCATTTACTTTTCTTTCTATCTTTCATTGAAATCTGAGGTAAGGTTGATTTCTTTATCTTCCAAACTCGAAGGATCAAAGGAACAATGCTTCAATATTCACTCATTTGTTAAATCTAAGTGATGAATCCATGCTAACACTTTTACCTGCAAGTACTGCAGCTATATTTTGTTCCAAGTTTCAAAGCTTGTTGCCACTGGTCTTTGCTGATCATTGAGGTCATTGAGTCATGGAGATACACGGCGCAGAAACAGATCCTTCAGTCCAATTTGTCCATGCCAACCAGGTATCCTATATAAATCTAGTCCCATTTGCAAGTATTTGGGCAATATCCCTCTAAACTCTTCCTATTCATATACCCATCCAGGTGCCTTCTAAATGTAACTGTACCAGCCTCCACCACCTCCTCTGGCAGCTCATTCCATACACACACCACTCTCTGCATGAAAATGTTGCCCCTTATGTCCCTTTTAATTATTTCCCCTCTTACCTTAAATCTATGCCCTCTAGTTTTGGACTGCCCCACCCTCTGGGATAGACCTTCCCTATTTACCATATCCATGCCCTTCATGATCTTATAAACCCCTATAAGGTCACCCTTCAGCCTTCGATACTCCAATGAAAATAGCCCCAGCCTATTCAGTGTCACCCTATAACACAAACCCTCCAGTCCTGGCAAAGTCCTCGTAAACCTTTTCCGAACCATTTCAAGTTTCACAACATCCTTCATGTGGGACGGAGACCAGAATTGCACACAATACTCCCAAAGTGGCTGAACCAATGTCCTCTATACCTGCAACATGACCTCCCAACTCCTATACTGAATGAATTGACGAAGAACGGCAATCATACCAAATGCCTTCTTCACTTCTACCTGCGACTCCATTTTCAAGGAACTATGAACCTGCCAAGATGTCTTCACACAAGGAATTGATTTCTAAGGAGCAGCCTCTGATATAAGCAGTCACAGGTTATGCTGGAAAGACTGATTCTCATCTTTAGCTATCAGCGGTCAACAGACTTTCTCAGGAACTGAGTTGGATCTTCACTTATTATTGAGGGAGACAAGAGACATGGTTTGCAGAGACTTCAGTAGATTAAACAGGGCAATATCACAACATGAAAAGATAGTTGATGTGACCAGTGTATTTTTGAAAAGGTCAGGAGCACAATCCCTGTTGGCTTGATGTCTATAGAAGAAATAAGGCTGGAGTCTGCTCAAAAAGAAAAAACTGGAACATCGGGGATGAGAGTACAGTCAATAAATGCAAACGATTGTGAGTTTATTATGAAAGGCAGGCTATGTCCAGCAAATTGATTGCGGTTACTTGAGCTCTAACAGTGGACTGGTGAAAGTGAGGCAGCAGCGAAAAGGTACCCAAATTTTCAGCGATTACTCGGAATTGTTCTTACCAGTGAAATAACTCCACAGAGGTCAGTATCCCATCATGAAGTCACACTGCTTTTACACTTGCGCAGTACTTGATACGAGTCCAGCTTCCTCAGAGTCAGCTTTCAGAGAGAACTGAACCTCTGACACAATTAAGAGACAGTAAGAACTGCTGGTGCTGGAGTCAGAGATAACACAGCGTGGGGCTGGAGGAACACAGCAGGCCAGGCAGCATCAGATGAGCAGGAGAGTTGATGTTCTGGGTCGGGACCCTTCTTCAGAACTTCTGACACTCCTGTTTATACCTCTTAGCCAGGGGTCCCTGATTGGTTCAGATTAACAGCCCCAATCAGGGAACTCATATTCTGTAAGGTCCACTTGGCTGCTCTCATTACCAGAACCAGTGATCTCTATTTTTAGGCAGAACAGGGCAAATGATTTCTAATTAAGCTAAGGCAAATTGCATTGTTGTTTGAAAGGTAAATTGATCAGAATAATAGTCTCCTGTATTGATTCGTTTGCTCTAGACCTGAAACTACATAAGTTAGAAACATACTTGAAATAACTCCACAGAGGCCATTATTCCTCTCCAAGCCACCCTTTATTTACACACGAACAGTCCATGACTATAGTACTGTTTCATACAGTGTCAGGCATCAGAGTGTTAGCATCCCTGACACTCACCCTTTTTATATGTCAGCCAGGGCTCCCTGAATGGACCAGATTAACAGCCCCAGTCAGAGAACTCGTATTCTATGAGGTCCAGCTGGCTGACCTCTTTACAATCACTGAAATATTCTTACTTTCTTCTTCTTTTATGGGAGGAAATTTCTTCGATAGAATCCATACAGTATGGAAGCAGGCCCTTCAGCCCAACAAGTCCACACTGACCCTCAGAGCATCCCACTCAGAACCATCCACCCAAGCCTAAACATCCCTGAACACTATGGCCAATCCACCTAGCCTACGCATCTTTGGACTGTAGGAGGAAACCGGAGCACCCAGAGGAAACCCAAGCAGACACAGGAAGAATCTGCACATCCACACAGACAGATGACCGAGGGCGGAACCAAACCCAGGTCCCTTGCGCTGTGAGGCAGCAGTGCTAACCACTGAGCCACCGTGCCGCCAAGGTGTGGACATTGTTGGCAAATCCTGTATTAAATTAAACTTAGTGACTTGCTGGGCCCATTTCAGGGGGAAGTTAAGACATTGCTGTGGGCTACACTAGGTAAGGACAGCAGAGTTCCTTCCCTGAATGCCACTGGTGAAGTAAATGTTTTCACGGCAATCAATGACAGTTCACGGCCTCACTGCGGAACAAAACTTTAATATTAATTCAAATTCAATCAGCTGCTTTGATGAGGTTGTGAGCCAATATTCCCAGAGCATTAGCCCAGGCCTCTGGGTCACTTACAGTGACATGACCACTACTCCATGTCTCCTCCGACACAGGAATGCGAGAAAAACCCAGGTTCATCAATTTCAATTTCTCCCATCCTGAATATGACACAATGCAATAATAATAGACTAGTAGACTAATCCTAACAATAAATCCCTATCAGTTAGTCTACAACAGGCGCAGATAGAACCTTATTCCAAGAAAATGTAAATGGAGGCCCTGTTTCTTTCGAGGTTAGGTTTAGGATTTGCAGGTAAAGCTCCCATTAATGATATTTAATGAGATGGGGCTACGCCAGTGACCATTATCCAACTGGCAAGTGGATTCTTAAGGCTTTAGGTCCAATGAGAATGGCACGTTGGCATTGGAAGGACAGCAACCCCACTGCAGATGTTTTGTGTTGATGCTGCGGGAGAGAGACTGATGATGCAGGAGAAGGTGCTGCCATCTTGACTTGTCTTTTGATTTGATATGTACCTTTATAAAATAGCCATTGACCATAGCTTCCAGGTCACCTCTTTTGGAGGAGGAATCCCTCCGTAGTAGGGCCTCCAGTTTAAAAGAGTGGAAAGTGACTTCTTGATCCCAAATTTTAGCACTTCTAATTGATTGAATCAACTGATTCAGTGAAGACTACAGCCCAGTCTTAGAGGTAACTCTGTCCTAGGGGATTTAGTTTGTACAATATCGTGGCATAGTGTTTTCAGGAAATCAGGAATTGCACCTAAATTGTGCCTAAAGTCTTCCCTGATTAGGTTAGGCTTCAAGGCCCAATCCTTTAGCCTAATCACCAAAGTAACATGTTGCACAGACTGACACAACTCTGTAATGTAATAGAACACTGACACTTCTTTCCTTTGCATCTCAGCTGTAAGAGTGGAAACAATGTTGTTGCACTAGTCCAGCTGAAAATATGTTTATTGACCAATAAGTATTTCAATAAATGTCTATGCCAGTATCTAATTAACCCAATTTAAAATCACAGTGACTAACTTGAGCACAGTGCTGAACTTCTTAATCGTCCTGTTGCCGTACACCAACCAATTTTTATCAAAACAAATAAAGTTCCCCAATTTTTTATGCTGTTTTGCTGATTCTATTGCAGATATATGGCTGTAGTCCATTTACCAACTGAACCCCTGGTGTTATAAGCCAGGACAGTTAACTGAAATAGTTCAACTGGAGAGTGTTAAGCTGAAAGTACATTGTTCAAACCTGGGTGCCAACAGAATGCATGGATGGAATCCATTTGAGTGTTTGCTCAGGCAGACTCAGGGGCTTGATTAGCTCAGTTGGCTGGACAGCCAGCTGTGATACAGAGTGATATCACTCTGTATCACCCTGATGGCCTTGTGGTCAAAGGTGTTTCCCTTCAAAAATTTCTCCACGAAGGATAGGTGGTACGGAACGGTCCAACTACTCGGAACGTTCCGCGGCAGCAAGGCCAAGCCCATCCTTCGCAACACCGGGGACAAGTAGAACCTCAGTAAGTAGTGACACTTGGTGTTTGCATACTGAGGATCTACGCACAGCTTGATGCAGCCACACACAAAGGTAGCCATCAGGGCGAGGGCGGCATTCGGCACGTCCTTCCCCCCGTTCCCCAGGTCTTTGTACATGGTGTCCCTGCGGACTCGGTCCATCCTCGACCCCCAAATGAAGTGGAAGATGGCCCAGGTGACCGCTGCGGCACAGGTCCGAGGATAGGCCAGGCCTGTGCCACGTACAACAGTACCGAAAGCCCCTCACACCTGATGACCAGGTTTTTGCCCGCGATGGAGAGAGACCGGAGCGCCCACCTGCCCAGTTTCTGCCTCAGTTTGGAGATACGCTCCTCCCAAGTCTTGACGCACGCCCCAGCTCCTCCAAACCAAACACCCAGCACCTTCAGGTAGTCAGTCCTGACGGTGAAGGGGATGAAGGAGCGGTCGTCCCAGTTCCTGAAGAACATGACCTCACTCTTGCCCCTGTTGACTTTGGCACCCGAGGCCAGTTCAAACTGGCCGCAGATGTCCAACAGCCGACTCACCGACCGGCGATCGGTGCAGAAGACGGCGACGTCGTCCATGTACAGGGAGGTCTTGACTTGCAGGCCCTCGCTGCCAGGGATAGTCACCCCTTCAGGCTCACGTCCTTCCTGATGGATGCGGCGAAGGGCTCCATACAACACACAAACAAGGCAGGAGAGAGTGGGCAGCCCTGCCTGACTCCAGACCTGATCGGGAAACTGTCCAATTCCCACCCATTGATCGAGACTGCACTAACGATGTTGGTGTAGAGCAGTTGGATCCAATTGCAGATCCCCTCCCCGAACCCTAATTTGGAGAGGACGTCCCTCATGTAAGCATGAGAGACCCTGTCAAAGGCCTTCTCCTGGTCCAGGCTGACTAGGCAGGCATCCACCCTCCTGTCCTGCACGTAGGCAATCGTATCCCTGACAAGCACAAGGCTCTCAGCGATCCTCCTACCTGGCACAGCACAGGTTTGGTCAGGGTGAATTACCGACTCCAAGACAGACATGACCCGGTTGGCTATGACCTTGGCCAGGATTTTGTAATCTACATTCAACAGTGAAATCGGTCACCAATTCTTAATTTCTTCCCTCTCCCTCTTCTTCTTGTAAATGAGGGTGATGATGCCCTGCAATGTAGGGTATAAAGCAAGAGGCCATAGTGAACAAATGATTTGATAAAATTGTTCAACCAATTCTGTTGAGTGATAAATATTGGCTAGACCAATGGGAGAGAACCTCCCTGCTCTTTTTCAAATCAGAAAGAGCAGCAGGGTCGTTTTCTACATTTCATCCTGAACAGCACCAGTTCAAGAGTGATAATCAATTCATTGCAATTTACTTTGCTGGGATCTGTTAAAGCACCCAGCTTTCCTGTGTGTTAAGTTGAATAACTTACAACCTTTAACTCAATTAGAATTCCCCACACTGCTACCCTGAAGGCTTTCGATGGATATTGGAATTAGATCCCAGAGAACTGTGTGTTAATCTCTGGCTCTAATCTTCAGCCACTCAGTTTTCCCTGGTATGGATTCCAAAGCTAATTGTAAATGATTCCTTCCTTATTATTAATGAACCTGCAACCTCAGTGAGCTCATTTGAAATTTAAATGCCTCAGGAGCTTCGAATGTTTAGACAACTTCACTAAAGGGCACACCTTTCACGAACAAGGCTTTCAATGGAAATTGGCACTTAGCAGAATCGAGTAGAATGTCTTTTTCATCCTTCCTTTTTGTCAACACAGCGAGTGTCCCAGAAACAATTAGGAGATTGAAAGGGATACCTTATGTCAAGTGTGAACTGCGACTGCAGTGAATGGAAAATTATTCATTTACGATCAGTTGCACGCTTAAGTGAAAGCAGGCAGGGGAGAGTTTATAGGTTCCTGGGTTCCAGATTCAGCTGCTCAATGTGGATAGGATCGCAGGCCCCTCTCTGATCCCTGAGTCTGCTGGTTGAAGTGATCCTGGCAGGAGGATAAACATCTGGGGAGATGGTGGCATGATGTTCAAAGGGGCAGTTCAGGGATTTCTCACACGCCGACACATTTACTTCTTATTCTGCAAGTTGCTACCATGCACGGACCACAGATATCCATTCAGTGGCAGAAATAACACCAGGGAATGCAAATAGTGGTCATGTCACCAGACAGGTCATCCCGAGACCCAGGCTAATGGTCTCTGAGTGTGGGTTCAAACCCCTGGAAGGTGGAATGTAAATTCAGCGATTAAATCGGGAATTGAAAGGCAGTTTTAATGTATGGCCCACAGAAAACTATCATTAGTTGTTGAAAAACCCACCAGGTTCACTAACGTAGTTTAGGGAAGGAAAGGACTTTGCTATCCTTACCTGCTCTGGTTTACACATGACTCCAGTCCCACAATAATGTGGCTGACCCTTGACTGCTCGCTGCAATGGCCCTGGCCACTCGAGGTGGATTAGGAATGGGCAACAAATATTGACCTTGCCAGTGGTACCAATATCACATGGAATAATTCAGAACATGGCCATACTTGAGCTGCCTAGAAATCTAGCCTTGGGGAATGGGCACCTGATAACAGATGACATAAAAATAAAAAAAAAGAACTGCTGATGCTGGAAATCAAAACAAAAATGGAACTTGCTAGGAAATCTCAGGACCAGCACTATCTGGGGAGAGAAAGCAGATTAGTTTGATTTGATTTATTATTACCCCATGTTCCTCAGTACAGTGAAAGGTTTTGTTTTGTGCGTAGTACAGGCAGATCATACCATGCATTAGGGTAATAGAACAGAGCAAGGAATACAATGTTATACTGTAGAGAAGGTGCACAGAGAGTGAGATCAACATTAAATTTAAACTGTGAGGAGCTGTTCTTGAATCCGTTGGCAAGTGTATTTAAACTATTGCATCTTCTGCCCAATGGAAGAGGTTGGAAGAGATTTGGCCTGGGAGATAATTCACTGATGACTGCCTGACCTAATGAGATTTACCAACAATTTCTTTTTTATTTTATATTTCCAGCATCTGCAGTATTTTGCTTCTGACCCCAGAACTTTAGGCTGAGGTCTTAGATTACTAGTCCAGTGACATAACCATTACGCCAACAACTTCTCCCTTAATTCCACCCCATCTTCTCCTCCTGGAAAATGCCCCTGAAAATCTGCCTGTTTGATCAAGCCTTTTGGACACATAGCTAATCTCTCTTTTATGCAGTTCCTCCAGATTAGGGGTGACTTGTTGCTATTCTTGCTTGGTGGGTTCAGAAGTGGCTGATGAATCTCTTGTATGCTCCGCCTCATGAATGGCAGCTAGGAAACGGGCAGCTGGACAAGTAGTTTGAAGGTTTGTGCACATACTCCAACTTTTCAACTTTGCCCCTGTATAGGAAATTGGGGTCCTCTTCAAACCTGTGTTCACTCAGTACTCCATATTTGGTATTTCCTGCATGGCCTGAAACCTCATTTAACTATGCGACAGTAATAACCAGCCTTTCACATTCATAAACAGGAGATTTATCAGGCACCATACTTCGTTCTGAGAAGTGCAATGCTTTTGGAAATAAGGAAGTTTTGTTTATAGAAGGAATCAAAACTATTCTTGAAATGTAGCTGAGCAGAGGGACTACAAAGTAGCCACCATTGGCTAAAAGTGTATAGACAGATGATTGATGCAGCAGAGAAAGCCCAAAATAATGTATGTCAACAGGGACAGTGGGCAAACATAGGCCCAAAAGAGAAGATCTAGGGAAATAAGCTACCATCTTATAGAAACTTAGAAAATAGGTACAGGAATAGGTCATTTGGCCATTTGAGCCTGCACCATAATTCAATATGATCATGGCTGATCATGTAATCCCAGTACCCCACTCCTGTTTTCTCTCCAAACCCCTTGATCCCCGTAGCTGCAAGGGACACATCCAGCTCCCTCTTGAATATGTCTAACAAACTGGCCCCAATGGCTTCCTGTAGGAGAGAATTCCATAGGTTCACAATTCTGAGTGAAGAAATTCTTCCTCATCTTAGTCCTGAATGACTTACCCCTTATTCTCAGACTGTGAGCCCCAGTTCTGGGCTTCCCAACATCTACACAAGCTTCAAAATTTCCCCACCCCCAACCTCATCCCAAAGCCTCCTTGACCTGTCTGTCTTCCCTTGACTGACCAACGCCCATCCTAACTCCCCATCTACACGCACCTTTACTGTCTCCATCCCCGCCTCCTTGACCTGTCCGTCTTCTCTCCACCTATCTGCTCCTTTATCCACCTTCCATCCACCTCCCTCCATCTCTCTATTTATTTCAGAGTCCTCTTCCCTTCCTCCATTTCTGAAGAAGTGTCCAGACCCGAAACATTAGCTTTCCTGCTCCTCTGATGCTGCCTGTTCATCCAGCTCTACACCTTGTTATCTTAGATTCTCCAGCATTGGCCGTTCCTATTAGTTCCCACTATCTCTTTTTGAGTTGGAAGTTCAGCCATGATTATAATCACTGGGGGAGCAGACTCGAAGGATGAATGGCCAACTCTTGCTCTGATTTTCTGTGTTTCCAATTACTAGGATTCGGCTTAATGGTCACATAATTGTTTGGTGTCCCTGCTTTATGAAAGATGTAGTGAAACTTGAAAGGTCTCAGAAAAGATTTACATGAATGTTGACAGGGTTGGAGGGTTTGAGTTGTATGCAGATGCTGAAAAGGCTGGGGCTCCTGCGTCGGAGGCTGAGAGGTCACCTTATAGAAGTTCATAAAATCATGAGGGGCGTGGATAGGGTGAATTGACAAGGTCTTTTTCTCCTGGGTGGAAGAGTCCAAATCTAGAGGGCATAGGTTTAGTGAGAGAGGAGAAAGATCTAAAGGGACCTAAGGGGTAATATTTTCAAGCAGAGGAAGGTGCATCTTTGGAACGAGCTGCCAAAGGAAATGGTGGAGGCTGGTACAATTACAACATTTAAAAGGCACCTGGGTGGGTGTATGAATAGGAAGAGTTTAGACAGATATGGGCCAAATGTTGGCAAATGGGACTAGATTTATTTAGGCTATCTGGTCGGAATGATCGAGTTGGACCAAAGGGTCTGTTTCTGTGCTGTACAACTCTATGACTCTATGATTCTATAATATCATATGACTAAGAGAAAATAGAGCCTGATCTCATGGAGGGTATACACTGAGCTTGTGTGGATTCTCCTCTGTGAAAATTGTCTTAGACCTCACTGTTGAAATGTACGCAGGTTATCGCAGAGGCATTTGAGAGACAATTCTTCTCCCTTCCAGCCCGAACAGAAGACGAAAGAGAGCGTTTTGCTTGATCAGTCTGGGCAGCATTTTAATTTATGTCCTAAATATTAAAGACTAATGTTTTAACTCACAGCTCCCATAAATTCTTCATATGCACCAATAAAATGTTGTTGGAACTGTAGCTTTGTAGCCCTGTGGTTATTTATTGATGAGTATTTGCAAGGCCAGTGCTGAATTTGTTATGCGGGAAATGCTCACTCAAGAGATTCAGGTAATATCATTCAGAAAATATTGGGTTACATTCCTTCTGGAGTGGGCATCCCATGGTGTATCCTGTTGGTTAGACATTAAAATACACGCTTAAGGGAACAGATATTCTGGTTGCAAAACAGCTAGAGCAAGCTATTAACAACAACAATTATATATGGCAGAGCCCCAAACATCATGAAGTTTTGCACCACATGGTTTATCAAAAATTGAATGTCATTCATGCGGAGAAATGTTTTTATTCATTCATGGGATGTGGCTGTGTCTGGCTAGATCAGCATTTATTGCAGGGTGGGCAGCTAGGAGGCAATCACCTTGCGGTGAGTCTGGAGTCACATGTAGGCCAGACCAGGTACAGATGGAAGGTTTGCTTCCCTAAAGGGTTTCAGTTAACAGATTGGTTTCTCTGTAACAACAAACAATAGTAGTGGAAGTCACCATCATCCCAAAAGCTGCTCTCTCCTTGGAGAGGGCCAACTGGTGGCAAGCTTAACCCAAACGTCGCAAGGCAGGCCATAGATGACAGCACAGTCAGTCATAGAATCCCTACAGTGTGGAATTAGGCCATTCAGCCTATCAAGTCCACACCAACTCTCTGAAGAGCATCCCATCCAGGCCCACCCCCCGTAAACCTGCATTTCCCATGGCTGATCCACCTAGCCTTCACATCCCTGGACACTATGGGCTATTTAGTATGGCCAATCCACCGAAACTACACATTGTTGGACTGTGGGAGGAAACTGGAGCACCCAGAGGAAACCAACACAGACACAGGGAGAATGCGCAAACTCCACACACACAGTCAACTGAGGCTGGAATCGAACCTCGGTCCCTGTCACTGTGAGGCAGCAGGGCTAACCACGGAGCCACCATACCGCCCCAGTCCTTCATAATTCTTACTTGGTCTGTCCTACACAAGACTCTAGACCTACAGCAATTCAGTTAATACTTAGTTATCCTCCAAAAACCTAAGGCAGAACAAGAATTGAACTCACACTGTTTGAGTAACTCAACTGCAAACTTGCTGCCCAGCTAACTGAGCTAACCAACTCCCAGCAAATGATGCAATTGTCATCAATGAGGCTATTTATCACTGAGACTGGCTGGGGGCTCTTGTGGCACATTGGTAGTGTCCCTATCTCTGGGCCAAGAGGTCCAGATTCATGCGTATATTAACATCTCTGAACAGGTTGATTATAAACAAAGTTACCTTTCAATTCTGTCAGCTGCTGTCATGGGATTTGAACCTCTGTCTCCATAGCATTATCCCAGACCTCTAGAATAGGAAACATATCCATTAAACATGACCGTCTTCCCAGGCCTAGGCCCATGACTCATATTTAGTTAAAAGTTTACTCTAAGGAGGCAAGAAGAAACATCAAACACATCCTGACTTTAAACATCTAAAATCAAGAGACGGCAAGCCAATTGTAATCACCTCATCCTTATAACCTGTTCTGGTGAGCTTAGGTATCATTCTGATGGGGTTGTGTTGTACCCCTTCAAGACTAATGTACTTTCATGTCATTTTTTTCATCAGAAAACCACTTTTCTTTCCGAAATGTAAAGATTCTGGGCAAACCAACTAATTTTCTCGAAAACATTTCCCTTTTAAAATAAATCCTTGTTATAGCCAACTCACACTCTTAAGCTCTTAAATCAATAGGATTTAAAATGCGATTTGAGTTTTAATCTTGCGCTGCCAAGTGCGGTATTTAATTATAAAACTTCTCAATATTAATTACATTTTTAATTGACCATTTGCCTGCTTTTCTCTTTATTCCAGTGACTGCCTTGAACTTTTCAGAATAGGACTTAAAATGTAATTAAAATTTGATGGAAGGCAAACACAGTAGCACACCTCATCTCTCTGTCAGCCCAGTCCCTTTACCCTCATCTACCTCGCATCATCCCTGCCCGAAGTCTCTGCAGGTAACCAGGTTTTCAAAATAAACAGGAAAATTATCAAACTCGCAGCAAATTAAATGTTTAAAAGTGATGAGAACTGTCATTCTGATGTGGGTAATTTTTTTAAACCTCTGTGGTTTTAAATACAATATTAATTATCGAGTGGTCTTAGACTGAGTTAGATATCCAAGGTAGGTTTCTTGCAACCATAGCAAAACACCAGTTTGTAATTGGAACACTGCAGATGATGGCCATTTATAAAGATGTAAAAATCCACATTGTAGTGCATTAGCTCAAGTTCTAAGGAGGCCTGTGGAACAAGGAGTCATAGAATCGTAGAATCCCTACAGTGTGGAAACAGTCTATTCAGCCCATCAAGTCCAAACCAACCCTCTGAAGAGCAGCCCATTCAGCCCTCTCACCTATCTATGTAACCCTGCATTTACCATGGCTCATCCACCCAGCTCGTACATCCCTAGACACAATGGACCATTTAGCATGGCCTATCCGCCTAACCTGCACATCTTTTGGGAAGGTTATAATTATCAGGAAAGTGTTGATATCTCGAGGTATATATATATGAAAGGCTGGGGCTGATATCTTTAAAAAAGGAGGAGATTGATAGATGCTCTGATAGATGTGATGAATGCGTACAAGAAAGTTGATGAGAAAATGCACCTGAAATAACTCCACAGAGGCCAGTATCTCTGACTCTCCCCTTTTTCATCTGTCAGATAAGCCTCCCTGATTGGACCAGATTAACAGCCCCAATCAGGGAATTCATATTCTATGAGGTCTATCTTGATGGCCTCGTTACAATCACTACAGCTCCTACTCGCAGGGAACCTAAAGATATGGAGAAGGTCAAGGTGGGGAGGAGGAGCAGTTTGAACCAAAATAAATGGATGAGTTTGGATCAAGGGGAAGTGTTAAAGCCTTAAAAATGCAATTCCCAACTCAGAAGACGGAATGAGCAGATTGCTTTATGAGGAAAGGCTGGATAGGCTGAGCCTGTGTCATCAGAGATTAGATGATTCAGAGGCGACTTAATTGAAACGTATAAGATCCTGAGAGGACTTGACTGGGTCTATATGGAAATAATGTTTCCTCTTGTTGGCGGGGGGATCTACAACTGGAGGTCATAGTTTAATAAAATTTTAAATTCTCTCAGAGGGTTGAGATTTTTTAGAATTCCCTTCCTCAAAAGGCAGTAGATGCAGACTCTTTTAAATATTTTAAAATCAGAGGTAGAGAGACTCTTATTCAGGGATGAAAAATTATCAAGGATATGTAGGAATGTAGAGCTGAGGTTAAAATTGGATAATAAACCATTCAGTTCAGTTCAATTCATGATCTGCTTAGATATTTGGGCTTTTTGGACTCAGCATTGAGTTGAACAAATCAAAGCACGCAAACCTCCTTCCATGTCTATTGCCTACCCCCCACAACTCCAGGTCTTGGTATAGAATGGATTGTTTTCAATCAATCCATTTTCAACCACTCAGAGTTCACATTATCACCTATGTAGCTTCTCTGGCTTACTATCAATAATCCACTTGTCTTCCTGCCCTTTTTTTGTCTCTCTCTCTCTGGGTTCCGTCTCCAACAATCTGCTGACTGTAGAGTTGTGGTTGAAATTGGATCAGCCATAAATGGCAGAGCAGGTTTGAGGGCTGAATGGCCTACTCTTCTTCCTTGCTTTTAATTTTCTATGTCCAAATTCTGTTTCTTACTCGCTCACTTCCATGTGGAGGTGGCACGGACGTGTGCTGGCATTTTAAAATCTATGAATCACCTTTTACTTGCTCGGGCTATTTCAGAGAGCAGTTAAGTATCAACCACATTGCTGTGGTCTGGAGTTACATGTAGGTCAGACCTAGTAATGAAGGCAGATTTCCTTCCCAGAAGGACATTAGTGAGCCAGATGGGTATTTACAGCAGTTGACAATAGTTATGTGGTCACCATTAGGTCAGCATTGCATTGATTCAAATTTCAACATCTACCACAGTGAGATTTAAACCTATGATCCCAGAATATTAGAATTACTGGCTCAGTGACAATATTACTGCCTCCTCTTAAGCAAGGTCACCACATTGCTGCTACTTGGTTCCGAGCAGTCAGCTGAGAAAGGAAATATCCTTTACTTTTAGTTCTAGCCTTGACTCACTGGGCAGCTCTCTTGCCTGCAAGTCAAAATTCATGGATTAAAGTTGCCAGAGATGGGAGCTCGGAAATCGAGACCAACGCTCCGCTGTTAATGTGAGAAAGTGTTTGAGATGTCATCTTTCAGATTTGATTTTTATCTCTCACATAACCAATCCCATGGCACCAGTTTTTATTGAAGATGAATGGAGATACTTTTTGACCAGGTCAATGATTAACTCTCAATTGACACCATCACAACAAATGAACTGGCCACTGTCACATTGCAATTTGTGAGAGATGGCTGTGTACACATCAGCCAACTGCTTTGCAACATCGAAGTATTTAGTTAGCTGCAGAGTGCTTCGGTTTGACCTAAGTTTCTGAAAGGTGCTACATAAATGAAATGCCCTCCTTTTTATTCAAAATGAGCTGGATTCTCATTATCTTTCCCTCTGGTGCCCAAGTAATAACTTAAGGTAATTACTGTGCCAGGACCATATTACATTTTTTAAAATTTAGTCTTTCCTAGGAGGTGGGTGTTATCATAGAATCATCGAGTCATAGGATACTTGCAGTGTGGAAGCAGGCCATTCGATCCATTGAATCCAGACGGACCCTCCAAAGACCATCCCACCCTGACCCACCCCTCTCCCCACCCTATCCCTGTAACCCTGCATTTCCCATGACTAATTCACCTAGCCTGCACATCTGTGGGCATACGGGTAATTTAGCATGGCCAATCCACCTAACCTGCAGCCAGCATTTGTAGTCCATCCTTAATTGTCCTTGAACTGAGTAGCTTGCTGGTACAAATAAGAGCCAACCACTTTGCTTTGGTTCTGGAGTCACTTGTAGTGCAGACTGGGTAAGAACGGCAGATTTCCTTCTCAGGAGGACATTGGTGAACCAGATGGGCTTTTACAACAAAGAAAAGTATTAAACAAAGAACCGCAGATGCTGAAGAGCCTAAACAAAAACAGAAATTGCTGGAGAAACTTAGCAGGATCAATTCATGTGTATTAATGAGTATTTTTAACCAATGGGATGTTTTATTAACAGCAAATGAGAAACTAAACATAATGTTTGATTATTCAATGGCAATATGTCTTTAGCCATAAAGTGCAGCGGAGCCGGAGATTCCTGGTTGTGGTAGTTGAGCAGAGACCCCAGGTATTGGCGAGGTGATGGTAACAGTGAAACAGGGGAATCCTGGTAGGGAATGGATTGCTTTCAGCACAGTCAATTCATTTTCAACCACCTGGAGTCCATATTATCATCTATGTAGCTTCTCTTCTTCCCTGGCTTACCAGCAACAATCTATCTGTCTTCCTACCCTTTTTTGTCTCTCTCTTTCTGAATTCCATCTCCAACGATCTGCCCACACCTTCCCCCTGCTTCCCACCGCCTGTTAACAGCATATAAGCCACCTTTTCCTAGCTGCATCTAGTCCTGAAGAAAGACCATTGGACTTAGAATCATAGTCATACAGCATGAAAACAGATCCTCAGTCGAACTCATCCATGTCGACCTGGTTTCTCAAACTAAATTAGTCACAATCGCCCATGATTGGCCCATATTGGTCTAAGCCTTTCCTACCCGTTTACCTGTTCAATGTGTTTTAAATGTTGTAACTGTACCGGCATCTACCACTTCCCCGGCAGCTCATTCCACATAAGAACCACCGTCTGTGTGAAAGTGCTTCCCCTTAGGTTCCTTTTAAATCTTTCCCCCTCTCACCTTAAAATTATCCCTCTAGTTTTGGACTCCCCTACCCTAGGAAAAGATCTTTGCTATTCATCTTATCTATGCCCTTCATGATTTTATAAACCTCTATAAGCTCCTACACTCCAGGGAAAAAAGCCCCAGCCTATCCAGCCTCCCCTTATAACTCAAACCCTCCAATCCTGGTAACATCCTTGTAAATCTTTTCTGCACCCTCTCCAATTTAAAAATATCCTTCGACAGCACAAACGTACACAGTCCTCCAAAATGTCCTGTCCTGCTTTCCTTCTCTTTCTTCCTCTGAAGGGGTCAAGACTGGCTGAGTTCTTAGAACTCTCTCCACAGGTGCTGCCAGACCTGGCCAGTTTCTCCAGCACTTTCTGGTTCTGTTTGCCTGTAACTGATGCAGTCATGTGATTATTCTAGCAATTTTAAATCGGCAATGGGGTAGACTGTTTGGGACTGAGATGAGGAGACATTTTCTCACTCAAAGGTTGGTCAACCTGTAGAATTCTGTACCATAGAAGGCTGCGGAGGCCGGGTCATTTGAGTATGTTTCGGACATTTATATATATTTTAGATATTAAATGCATCAAGGGGTATGGAGAGAGAGTGGCAGTATGGCATGAGATAGAGGATCAGCCATGATCATGTTGGATGGTGGAGCAGGTTTGAAGGACCTACTCTTAGTTTCTATGTTTCCATGACCCTTGGTCAATTGTGTTGTTATGTGTCATTGGGAATGGTCTTGATTGGAAGCTTCATTTAATGATAAGGTGGAGTTTTTCTTTACTTGGAGCAGGGAAGGTGAGAACATCATGAATGGCTCAAATATATAGTAATCTGTTGTTAATTTGCATTGGCTTCAGTCAGGCACTTGATGAGTTAAGATGTAAAGGCAGTAGTAACTGAGGGTTTTCTGTTGATGTTGAATTAAATTTTTTCTTTTTTCTTTGCACAGAAGCTGACGTCCCATCACCAAATCACCCTTTATTTACTAGTGCTTAGTACACAGCCAGCCAGCTGTTGGATTATATTAGTCACGTAACAATTGTATGTATTTATCAGCACATGATAGGTCATTCATTACAATCAGAGCTGCTAGGCATGTGACTGACAGACACAGAACGGATAATCCCAGGGTTCATCGATGGCTTAACAGTGCATGTAATTGGGGAAACGAGAGCCAATGCTAGACACTGACAAGATGTGATTGGGAAAGACTTAATGACCAAATTACATGTCAACTGTCAGCTGAAACCAAAGATTAAACTTGAATTTGGTGAAAAGGCTGTTGTGTTGTTCACAAAATTGCAAAAAAAGGAGTCATACTTCATTGTCTTCAGGAGAGGAGAAGGCTAATGGTATGTAATACATTTGATTTTGTTTCAACTCACTCCATCTTTCTATTTTTGCTTTGTTGTTCTCAGAGTTTCTCCTCGTCGTCCTCTCACACCTTCGTCTCCTGCTGTTTACCTTCCCTTCTTATCGAATCCTCTGCTCTTCATCCTCTCTTTGCATCAGTCATAAACATCATTATCCTCAGCACATGGATAATGCGACACAACATTAAGGTTTTAGAGAAAGGAAGTGGCCATTTTGAGAAGTTCAAAAGTCAGTCAAAGTAGCCACTTTGGTGATTCCTTTTTTCTTTATTTTAGTGAGGTTGTGGAATGCAGAGACATACTTGAAGACCCCTAACTATTCCCCTACCCATCGAGATTTTAGATTTAGATTTTATTGTCATGTATACTCAAGTACAGAAGTACAGTGAAAAGTATATAATATCACCGCACATAGTTCCATCTTAGGTACAAAGGTCCCTAGGTGCAAAAAACTTAGGTACAAAGTAGTAAGAGAAACAAAGTTAAAAAGTTAAGCTTTAAGCTTACTTCATAGAATAAGTTGAATAGAGGAATAAGGTAATAGTTAAAATTAACTTTCTTCTTAATTTAACCTGGAAAACTAAAGGAATGAAGTTAAAAGTTCAACAGTCTTTAATGAGTCCTCTGCTTATCTCGCTGTCCGGGAGACCTCAGCTGCATGTTCTCAACAACGTCACAGATACCAGAGAAACTCCCTCATCGCTCGCGTGTCCCATATTGGCCGGCGATTCCGTCGCTGCTGCCATTGCTGCTGGCTCCCCAGCCTTCCCCCGGTGCCTCAGGCACATGCCCGGGCAGGACACACTTGTACGTCAAGATACTGCCATGTCGGGCTGAGAGACCACCATGTGCCACCGGGAGACCAGGCTGAGACATTGCCACGGGCGCTTCATCGGATCCGTGCTGAGGCCAGGAGTGAAGAAAGGAAACACCAAGAGAGAAAGAAAAGGGAAAAAAAGAGAGAAAGAAATGAGAAAGAAACAGACGGAGCAGATGAGCTCTGGCTGAAGCGTCCTACTCCGCCACCATCTTGGAACATCTAGTGTTTGCCTTCTCTTGTGTTAAGACATATATCTAAGATGATTCAGGTCTCAGGTGTTTCAAATCTTGTGTGATGCACCCTATGGCACCCTAAACTCAGCTGGCTTTCCCATTGCCTATCACTGCAATAACTTGCATTTATTAAGCACCTTTGATATCATGAATCCTCCCAAGGCAGGGACGTTATCATACAAAGTTTGACATTAACCTATAGACAGAGATGATAGGAGTTGACTATGATTTTTAAAAGGAGTAGAGAAACAGAGAGGATTAGTGAAATCTAAAATGTAAGGCCTGAATGGCTGAAGGCTGTCAATGGTAGGATGATTAAAATCAGCATCATGCAAGTTAGCCAGAATTAGGGGGATGTGCAAATCTCAGAAGGCCGAGCCCTGGATGAATCTGAACACGAAGATGAACATTCTAAATCCAAGATACTTTCAGACCTGGAGACAACACGGATGTGCAAGCCCAGGGGTGATGGGAGAACAGGGTTTGGTGATAGTTAGGGTAGGGACCAGAGTCCTGTTGAAAGCTACCATCATGGGAAGGAGTGCGGCAATGATCTGGTTCCTCAACCATGGCCATTGTCCTGGGAGCTCAGCAGGTAAGTGTTGGTGGATTGTTTGGCAATTTATTATGATTTAGTTAATGAATGCCAATTCCTGAAGCCAAAAGATTACCTCCTTAGTTGCTGAGTTTAAGGAGATTATTCTGCAGAGGGGACACTTCTCAGTAATAAGCAAATTTGTGCATCTCCATAAGTGCACAAGGGGTGTGTACTGAGCACCCAGTAGTGAACATTTGGCCCTGTCCTGTTCTGAACCTGTTTAGCAAGGCCTACTCTTGCTGTTGTAGCTCGAAGACTGTCATTCAACAGATGGGATTAAACACAAAGAACAGAAACAAAGTTGCTGGAAAAGCTCAGCAGGTCTGGCAGCATCTGTGAAGGAAATAACAGAGTTAACGTTTCGGGTCCGGTGACACAAAGAAGTTGGTGATGACTTCTTGTGTGTTCTTTTTCTTGATCTGAAGAATGTCTGCTAGTAGATCTCTATATGGAGCATCAAGATGGAAAGCAGGCAGTAAATGGATTGGACAGGTCATCTTGGAGAGGATATGTGATGTGAAGTATGAATGAGTTCAATCAGCTTGTGGGTTTCTGTGAGTCACCTGATGTTTGCGGGAGTGGTGTTTCAATGATGCAGGACATCACAGCTAATTCAGATCATATCCTCATCTAACCATCGCTGTGAAGGGAAAAGCATAATGTCCTTATGGTAGTGCAATGGTAGTGTCTCTACCTCTGGACCAGGAGGCCCAGGTTCAAATCTCACCTGCTTCATAGGTGTGTCTTAACATCTCTGAACAGGTTGATTAGGAAAATATGTAAAGTCCATATGGTCAAACCCATCAGAATAAACACATAGAGATCTTTCAGATGCATAGGCTACACTTGTTCAAAAGAGTTTATTTGATCAGTTCGTAGTGAGTAATTGTGTGTGTGTACATACGTGTGCCAAGGTTAATTCTGACAGATGATGCAATCCTAACATCAATTTGAGAATTTTACAACAGCACAGAAGGGAAAAAAAATGAATCTATGCTAATCCAAATAATCAACTGTACATTCTCGAGATAGATAAACAGCTTGAAAAACTTCTATTTTCCCTCCATTGTTGAAACTTAGAAACAGGCATAGGCTGCATTCCAAGATTCCTTCTCCTTTCTGTTAAGTACATGTCAGTTTCTGCAAGCACAATTCGATTCTAAATCAACATTACTGGCAAAAGCTGTCATTAACAAACCTGAAGGACATCGGGAGGAAAACATTTGGAGTATAACAGGAAATGAATATGTTCAAGATGATATTGTGAATGAAGATAGCAATGTTGACATCAGCAGAGCGGAGAGAGAGAAAACATTGTGACTGAGGCTTGAGGAGGAGCTGAAGACAAGTTAGACTAACAGGGAGAATATCACTGAAATATATGTTATAGGTTAAATAAGGACATTACAATTAGACAAAATTAATCCAAGTTAACATAGACCAGAGATGTAAGGGAATCAAAATATTAGCAACGCAGGCTCCAGGACGACAGGACAGACCACTCAACGCTCAAAAGAACTCAGAGAATATAGAACCCATGAGGAGATAATAATTCAACCCAGAGTCTGTGGGAGAAGTTCAATCCATAGAGGCATCTACGACCAAAGTCATTGAAGAGCTCACTGAAAGTATGACAGTTTGTTCAAATGACCACCCTCCATTGGGAGCAAAATAGAAATTTCTGGAAAAGCTCAGCAGGTCTGGCAGCATCTGTGAAGAAAAAAATCAAAGTTAACTTTTCGGGTCCGGTGACCCTTCCTCAGCATTCGCAGTTCTTTCTGTTTCTACTGGGAGCTTATGGTCATTGTCAGCTGTTGGTTAGCAGGAGGAATGTCACTTTCCTGGCAGAGGGTTCTGGCTCCACGTTGGATATCAGTGACTGGAATTCATAATCCGCATTTCCACTGAGGAAAGTCAAACTTTAGTCTGGCCACATTTGGAGTATTGTATGTAGTTCTGGTCACCAAACTTGGAAGGATGTGAAGGTGTGGCAGATAGCTTTAAGAAGATGTTGCTGGACTGGAGTATATCAGCTACAAGGAGAGGTTGGACAAACTTGGATTGTTTTCACAAAAGTGTTGAAAGCTCAGAGGCAACTTGATAGAAGTATATAAAATGATGCAAGGTGTGGATATGGTGAATAACCAGTGGAAATATATAGGAGCCATAGGTTCAAGGTGAGAGAGGAAAGTTTTTACACAGAGGGTGGTAGTTGTCCAGAACACACTGCCAGGGGAGGGGGTTGAAGCATATACTTTAGCAAAGTTTAAGAGCCATTTAGACAGATACATGAACAGGCAGGGAACAGAGGGATACAGGCACATAGGATTAGTTTAGAATGGCCAGAACAGACATGGTGGGTTGGAAGGGTTTGTTCCTGTGATGTACTATTCCTGTTTTATGTTCTATTTAAGAACTACACTCTTGAAGGGGCTGTCTTCCAGATGGGCTTCAACTACCACCTGAGCAAAAGATCCCATGGTACTTTGCAAAGAAGGGAAAGGGTCCCTTCTAGTCCCAGATAACAGCTGTCTTTAATTCACTGACTATCATGGCTAACAACAGCTTATCTGGTCACTTTGCTCATTGTTATTTGTTGTGATTTCCACGTTATAAAATGTATGTACTACCCTGGGTCAACATTGTTCTCAACAATCCTGAGGTTCTGGAGGGTATTGTGTAAACGCAAACTCTACACAAATCTTCTTTAGCATTTTTTTTCTCAGTTGACAATGTTTAAGCTGTGACACACTGTCTCCAAAGCTGCTGGGTCATTCGATTAACCTATTCTCAAAGACTAAGTTAGCTGTTAGACATGGTGCAGTGGTGCGTCCATTGAGCGTGAATACCAGAATTTTAAGAAGATAAGTTGGCAAGATTTTTCATTGCAAAATCGTAAAATCTCTTAACCCAAATTGAACTTCCTCTCAACCATTCACTTTAAGAAACAGAAAGGGCAGAATTTTATAGGGGTCTGAGCAGTATAGGTTATGGTGAGGTTTTTGGCAGAAGCAGGGTGCCATCTGATGAGGTTGAGGCCAGGAGCATTTGCTGAGTAGTGTGGTGTGATTCTTTTTAGGCAGCAGCAAGTTGAAAATGAAGCAGCGTTAGGGTTTGCGAAACTCCTTTTTAACATTCCTTAGCAACTGTTTAATTCCTTAGTAACTTGCCTCACTAAAATTCAGCTTTCAATCTTGTCAAATGCACCGACAAAGCTAGACATCGAAAATTCCCAGTCAGTGCAGGTACCTGGTGACTTCAGCTCACCATTGGCATTGAGGCTAGTCATCATCATCTAAGGCCATACTCCATGGGCACAAGACACATGCACCCCACGGGCATTGGCATCTGATATGTACCATTTATTGTTTTATTGCCCATCCCTAATCACCCAAAGGGCAGCAAAGAGTCAACCACATTGCTGTGTGTCTGGAGTCACAAATAGGCCAGACCAGGTAAGGATGGCAGTTTACTTCCCTAAAGGACATTAATGAACCAGATGGGTTTTTCCTGACACTTGATTCACGGTCATCATTAGACTGTTAATTCCAGATATTTATTGAATTCAAATTCACCATCTGCCATGGCAGGATTCGATCCCTGGTCCCCAGAACATTATCTGGGTCTCTGGATTAACAGTCCAGCAATAATACGACTAGGTCATTGCCGTCCTCCCTCTAATGTTGCAGCAAAGACACTGTGTGCTCAGGGACACACACCCAGCTCAAGGTCTGGACCAGGCAGCATCTATTCATTCAGTGTCGTGAGCGCTCACTCACTCTGAGTCAACCTGATGCTCCAGCATCCCTGCCTTGCATTGCCTCATCCAGTGATACAGGCTCAGACTGCTTCTGTCTCGCCTTGGAGTTTAGTGTAGACACAAAGTCAGGAAGGTTGTCATGGTTTTCAGCAGTCTATAGCCAGATCGAGATAGTCACTGTTCGGTCAGGGAGTCCTGTCACTGTAAGTAGAGGGCAGCCTCCGATCTAGTCCAGGGGCTTGTACACAGCCAATTAGTCACTTGGGGCAGTATTCTCTCCATATTGGGGGTGAGGATCTGAATATCGAGCAACCCATGGAGGATGAAATTGGGTGGCACAGCTGTTACAGTTACAGGATGTTAGGGTGAGGGGAGGTGACCCCTGTGAGCAAGTGAGTGAGTGAGTAGGCAGCGCAGCCATGCAGGGTTAGTGGAGTCAGATTTGGTAGTGGTGAGAGCGAGTGAGGGAAAATGATGCAGACAATAGTGAGAAAGACAGAGCACGAGCCTCAGTACTGTACCTTCCCTGGGCAGTGGGTACTGTAGCAGAAGTACAGTGAGCATGAGGTATCAGAGAGAAGTTGGTGGCACTTATGCAGGCAGAGTGGAGAAGGTCATTAAGCTCCTTCCTGCAGTAGTGGGCATTCCTCCAGATGGCTGAGACTACAGTGACCCAAGTGGCAACCTCAGACCAAGCTGATATGGTCTGGGGTCATGGCCTTCACTGCCAGTCCTGGGGGAAGTGATTGTCCTACCTGTGCACCAGACCGTCTGGCAGGGGCTACTGTGCCCTGCCCACAAAGCACGGTGCCAATTTCCCCCAATCTGCCATGTCCGGGCTAAACGTTAGGGTAGATCTGGACCAATGGTGTTTGTTGATTTGCTCAACAAGTTCGTAATGATTGCATGCGTACCAGGAATGCTGATATTTTAGTGGATATCCATTGACTGGCACATAGTTAAAGGAATGGCACATGGTAAATGGGTTCAAAAACCTATATGAGGGACAGGGTGGGTAGTTAATGAGATGCATTCAATAAAATATGGCTAGAATCCGTCAAGAGAAACTTGATATAACTCGCACTTAGCCAAAATAATGTAAGATTTGGGTCCATGTATCCCGGTTCATTGCGGTAGATATTGCGCACTAAGAATTTTTTTTATTATTGATTAAAGTTTGACTTGCCGCGATATAGTCATCACAGAGTGAATGCATACAATTTCCTTCACTGAACAGTTGCATAGAATCACACAGGAAACAGCCTATTTAGCTCAGCAGGACTATATCAACATTTTGCTGGAAATTAAAATCATTTTGCTGATGATTTTCATCTGGCACTCATCAGAACAAATGCAAGAATGCCAATTTTCAAACAGTCACAACAATTTACGTGACAGGCAAAATGCATCGCTGAGTGGTTGGCAAATAACTGCTAATTGGATGAGGCATTGTTATAGAAACAGGTTTCTTATGCGCCCTTCCCATTTATGGAAGGCACAAACTTGAAAATGTTATTTCTGTTCGCAGAGAATGTGTTCCTGTATATCAAAGTATGTCACTTCTGATATGCATATTTAAGCCACATTATTTGGTTACCTTAAGTTGTTTAATGGTTTCGATGTCAGCGCACCCTAGATTGTTCAGCATGCTTAACTGTAACTGTATCTAACTATAGACATTGCCTTTTGGGTTTTGTAAATATGGATTGGTTGAGTACGGCTTGTACTCTGCCTTATATGAACAGCCAGAGGAACATATTGTTTAATTCAATTAGAGTTGATTGCCAATCAACACGTTTCCTGTAACGCAAACTGTTTTGAATGTTTGAAATTTGGTATTCTTGTATTTGTCCTATGAATGCAGGACTAAAATCTTTTGATTCAGCCACATTCAAGTACAGAATTTCTCGATTTGTGCTATGATGCCTGTGTCCATGGAGCACATTATTCCCAAGGACCCAAGCCTGCATTATTCTATCCTCATGGACTCTGCTTACCATTGGCCCTGAGTTTTGGGTATTTGTACTGCATTCTTGAATCTTCTCTACTTATCTAGGCTGACTCTGCAAAGTCTTTATTTACACTCTAATTTGCAGCATACTGATTCCAGTTCACTAATACAGTGCTTCCTTTCCTCCTTTCTGTGCTTCTGTAACATGGCTGTTGATATGAGTGCCATCATTAGCAATAGCCACTATATTGCAATATCAAGCGATCATTTTGGTACTTGTGCTCCACTTCAGCCTCATTCCACCTTAAATTTATCTAATGATGGTGGAGAACAATTCTGCTCTTCTTCAAATATCAACATGGGATCACTTCTATCTTTAGGTGAGGGAGAGTAGGGTCTTAGTTTAGCATCTCAGCCTGCGTTCAGCACCACCAGCGGTACAATACTCTAAGGTTTAGGAGTAGATCTGTGGCTCGGGTTGTGGGTGCTGAGGTTGGTTGGCTCGCCGAGCTGGTTTGTTGTTGCGCAGACGTTTCGTTTCATGGTAACAAAACGTCTGCGGAACAACAAACCAGCTTGGCGAGCCGCCCAACCTCAGCACAGTACTCCCTTAGCACTGCACAGAAGCGTAAACCTAGATATGCTTCTACAAACTGATGGTGTGGGATTTGAACCCTATAACCTGAGGAATGAAGGTGACTGTACTATCCACAGGGTCACAACCGACAGTGGCCGAATGGCTAATCATCACTATACAACAATTTGGACATTGTGTAGTGCTATAGTCCAATAGGACCATTGCCTCAACTGCATGGCACCACAATACTGGGAATAATAGACAATGTGAAGAAAAAACCAAAACTATCTTACCTAGTGTTTTAAATGACAATTTAATTACAGAGTGCAAAACCTGTGTCCCTTATTGCCATCTGACTATCAGTGATCAACATTCAACTCATAATTATTTTTTAATCCAGCTTTCTGGCTGTGCCATCGAAATTTACCCCAATGGTAGGTCAACTGACCACCATCGATAAATGCGATATTACCCATTCAGTGCCAATGTTCTTGATAGAATCCACAACTTGTAATGCTGTGACGTTGCAGCAGTTTAAACTGTACCAGCGGGTGATAGCACCGCTTTAGATGTTATTGGGAATTACTTTTGCCATTCTGAAGCAGAATGTTCCAGGAGTTAAGAGCTAACTCTATAATAAAGATGGTGATTTCCTGGAGCACTGTTGAAGATTTTTTTTCCTACTCTGTTTGCAAAGTGGTTGTAATCCATTCTCAGACACCTATGAATTTTACAGACTTCAGTAGCAGGAAGAGAACAAACCTGGAGTACATGATCCTCTGGGAAGCAATTGTAGAGAGCAGTGTCCAGTGTTTAGAATGTTGTTATTAAATTACATCTTCAGTGATGCTCTATTCTTGCTCAAACTTCATTTTTAAAAATTGAAAAACAGTTACATATGATTCAGAGGTTTCTCTTGATCCCCAGATGGTCACTGGTTAAATGCCCTCCCAGAGCTAAGCACAGCCACTTTAATCTCCCCTCTTCCTTTCTCCTTCTTCCTCTCCTCTCTTTCCCTCCCTTCAGATCTTGTGCAATTTACCTTCTCTCACCCTGCCTCCTCTTACTCGTATTCCCCACCTCCTTTGCCTTACTCTGTCCCTCCCTTCTTCTCCTTTCTCTCTTCCATCCCTTCATCTCTCCTTTCCCCTCCAATTTGTCCCCCGCATCTCCTTCTCCTCACCCCCTCTGCCCCTCCTTCTTCCCTTCATTGTCCTTTCATCCTCCTTCATCCACTCTTCACCATCTCCGCTCTCCTTCATCCCTTTCTCTCCACCTTCCCACCTCAGCTCCCTTCTCCTCCTCCTTTGCCCTCTCCTCTCCTTCTTGCCCTGTCCCTGTATGGAGAAGAGCACAATATCAAAGCTGACTCTAAAGTATAAGGTTCTAGATGAAACATGTCAGAAATATTTATTCCGTACCTATAACTTCAAAAACAAACATTACCTGGCCACGGACACCCTTGTATTTTCAATTATTTTTATGGGATGAGGGTGTTACTGGCTAGGGCAGCATTTATTGCCCATCCATAATTGGCCAGAGGGCAGTTAAGAGTCAACAACATTGCTGTGGGTCCTGTCTGTAGGCTAGCAGTTTCCCTCCATTAAAAAAGGACATTAACAAACCAGATGGGTTTTGCCTGACAATCAATGATGGATTGATTATCTTCATCAGACTCTTAATTCTACACTTTTATTGAGTACAGATTCAAACACTGCATGAGGAGGGGTTTGAACGCAAGTCCCTAGGACATTACCTGGCTCCTTGGATTAATAGGCTAGTGATGATACCACTAGACCATCACCTGATTGCCATGTTTCCTACATTGCATCAAAGACTACACTTCGAAAGAGTATGCAGTCGGCTGCAAAGTACATTGGAACATTCAAGGTCATTAAAGAAATGGGAATTTTATTTCTTATAAAGTTGTTTCAGTGGCGGGAGTCCAGAAGGAGGCATGAGGGCAGCCTGGGAAGGTAAGCTTTTCGAGTATAAAAGTCTTACCTCGCGTGACTGTGGCCTTTCAGTTGTTTCAGCGGCAGGAGTCGGGAAGGAGGCGCAAGGGCAGCATGGGAAGGTAAGCTTCATTTTTCAGCAGCAGAGGGAGAGGCAAAAGCGAGGACCGGGGGCGGCCGGGAATATATTTGGGCAGCGGCTGAACCCGAGACACTACGCGTTTAGTGTCTCCCACCTGCCCTCCTCCTCTAACTAAAATAAAGGACTCTGTGGTGTGTTGGTAAGGTAAGTTTTTCTATTTTTTCTATTTCTTCTGTATCGTGTAATTGGTTAAAAATTTACTTTTTTTAATTTAGCTATTAATTGGTTATTTGAAAAAGACCATAGCAGAGAAGTATTAGAAAGTATTTAACTCATAAGTTTATATAAAGTAATTAACTAAGTAGAGATGGCTGGGCAGGCGATGTGCTACAGCTGTATGATGTGGGAGCTGGCTGATCCCATTGTGAACGGCAGTGACCACATCTGCAGCAAGTGTTGGTTGCTGGAAGAACTCCCGCTCAGAGTTGAAGATCTGGAATCTGAGCTTCAAACACTGCGGCACATCCGGGAGGGATGGAGTTACCTGGAGGCTTTGTTTCAGGAGGCAGTCACACCTGGTAGATTAAGTAATTCAAATTCAGTTAGTGATCAGGGACAACAGGGTGTGACTGCAAGTGAGGCAGGTAGGGGGATCCTGAGTTCAGGAGTGGAGGAGCCTCAGCTTTTGACCTTATCCAACAGGTACGAGATACTTGCTCCCTGTGTGGATGAGGAAAAGGGCTGCGGGGAGGATAAGCTAGGTCATCACGGCACCATGGTGCAGAAGGCCATTCAAGAGGGGGGAGCAAAAAGACAAGTGGTAGTTATAGGGTATTCGATAGTTTGGGGGACAGATAGTATCCTTTGCAAGCTTGATCGGGAGTCCCGCATGATGTGTTGCCTGCCCGATGCCAGGGTGCGGGACATCTCTGACCGGCTTGAAAGGATATTGGAGCGGGAGGGGGAGGATCCATTGTTGTTGTCCACATTGGGACTAACAACACAGGCAAGGCTAGGATGGAGGACCTGTTTGGGGATTATCAAGCACTAGGAACGAAATTAAGGAACAGGTCCTTGAGGGTCATAATCTCTGGATTACTGCCCGAGCCATGTGCAAATTGGCTTAGGGATAAGAAAATTAGGAAGTAAACACACTGAATGGCATTAACGATAGAAGTATCAGAGGTTAAAATTGTGACAAATGAGCAAATTTAGGGAAAAGGTGGAAAAAGGCTCCTAAATGTGGGGCAATATGGTGGGTTTGTGTCATGCCTTCATTTCCGCAAAGCAATCAATTATCTGCGATTGCTTTCAGCAACTTGATGAATCCTGACCTTCTCCAACTCCTTATCTTAGTGGCACATGCCATTGGTGGTAAACAGCTTTGAGATTTCCAGTGGTCAGGAAAAATACTAAGTAAATGCATGTCCTTTTATTAATTGATAACACCGAGAGAAGGAAATTTGTGATGGACTGATCATGGAGAGGTTCTGGATGGAGCAGATTTGGCTGACTGAGTAAACTTAATCTCACTCTGCAGTTTTGGATGTTTCTGGCATTGGCTGATACTACATTAAACAGAACCAACCAAATGATTCATCTGCCTGAGTATGAGAATCCCTCTGGTTTTAAGGGTCATTAGTAACAAAGCAAAGAAGGATCATTTGCATGGGTCCAGAATAGACTTTTGACATTTTCTTGAAGACCTCAATCTCATGCAATGTATTCCTTGCTGGTTAATCTCAGGGATTCGTTGATGCTCCACATTACTTCGGGCCTTGTGTATTATTGCTGGACTATTAATCCAGAGAGTCAATTAATGTTCTGGGGACCTGGGTTCAAATCCCACCATGGCGGATGCTGGAATTTGAATTCAATAAAGAATTTGGAAGTAAAAGTCTAATGATGACCATGAACCATTGCCAATTGTCGAAAAATGTCCCATCTGGTTCACTAATGCCCTTTAGGGAAGGGAACCCATCCTTACCTGGTCTGGCCTACATGTGACCTTAGACCCCCAGCAATGTAACTGCCCATAGGGTAATTAGGGACGGGCAGTAAATGCTGGCCTAGCTAGCGAATCCCACATCTCATGAGCGAATAAAAAACAGTGAGATATTTGAGAGTCCTTATGCATAAATCATGAAAAAGTAGTGCATAAATTTAGCAAGTAATAGGAAAGGCAAATGGAAGCTGGTCGTTATTTCAAAGAGTATGAAAATAGCAACATCTTGCTAAAATTATATAAGGCACTAGTCAGACCATACCAACAGTACTGCTGATATTTTCAGAGGTAATAGGAACTGCAGATGCTGGAGAATCCGAGATAACAAGTTGTGGAGCTAGATGAACACAACAAGCCAAGCAGTATCATAGGAGCGGGAAAGCTTGACGTTTCGGGCCTAGACCCTTCATCAGAAATGGGGGAGGGGAAGAGGGTTCTGAAATAAATAGGGAGAGAGGGGGAGGCGGAAAGAACATGGATAGAGGAGAGGTTAGGCGGAGAGGAGACAGACAAGTCAAAGAGGCGGGGATGGAGCCAGTAAAGGTGAGTGTAGGTGGGGAGGTAGGGAGGAGATAGGTCAGCCTCTCACCTATCCCCTCCTCCCACCTCAAGCCCCACCCCCATCTCCTACCGACTAACCTCATCCCGCCCCCTTGACCTGTCCGTCCTCCCTGGACTG
>JAHRHZ010000028.1:31028556-31223623 GCA_024137785.1 Ginglymostoma cirratum | reverse complement strand
ACCACATCCACTGGGTCCCCATAGTCCACCTTGCTCGTAATGTCTTCTTAGAATTCTAAAAGATTTGTCAAACATGACCTGCTCTTCATGAACCCATGCTGCGCCTGCCCAACGGGACAATTTCTATCGAGATGCCTTGCTATTTCTTCCTTGATAATAGACTCAAGCAACCTCCTCACTACAGAGGTTAAGCTAACCAGTCTATAATTCCCCATCTTTTGTCAACCTTCCCTTTTAAACAGTGGCGTCACATTTACTGTTTTCCAATCTGCTGGACTGCCCCAGAGTCCAGTGAAAATTGGAAAATTATTGCCAGTGCACCTGTTATTTCTCCCTCCATCTCTTTCAGTACCCTGGGATGCATTGCATCAGGGCCAGGAGACTTATCAATCCTGAGTTCCATTAGCTTGCCCAACACTATCTCCTCTGTAATAATCTCAGATTGTGTTTTCGGGACCCTTAAGTGGCGGGGGAGCTGCCCCAAGTCGTGGTCCACATAGGCACCAATGACAGAGGTAGGAAAAGGGATGGGGATGGAAAGCAGAAATTCAAGGAGCTAGGGTGGAAGCTTAGAGCTAGAACAAACAGAGTTGTTATCTCTGGTTTGTAACCCGTGCCATGTGCTAGCGAGGTAAGGAATAGGGAGAGAGAGCAGTTGAACACGTGGCTACAGGAATGGTGCAGGAGGGAGGGATTCAGATACCTGGATAATTGGGGCTCATTCTGGGGTAGGTGGGACCTCTACAAATGGGATGGTCTACACCTGAACCAGAGGGGTACCAATATCCTGGGGGGGAAATTTGCTAATGCTCTTCGGGAGGGTTTAATCTAATTCAGCAGGGGGATGGGAACTTGAACTGTAGCTCCAGTGTACAGGAGGTTGAGAGTAGTGAGGTCATGAATAAGGTTTCAAGGTTGCAGGAGTGTACCGGCAGGCAGGAAAGTGGTTTGAAGTGTGTCTACTTCAACGCCAGGAGCATCCAGAAGAAGGTGGGTGACCTTGCAGCATGGGTTGGTACCTGGGACTTTGATGTTGTGGCCATTTCGGAGACATGGATAGAGCAGGGACAGGAATGGTTGTTGCAGGTTCCGGGGTTTAGATGTTTCAGTAAGATCAGGGAAGGTGGTAAAAGAGGGGGAGGTGTGGCATTGTTAGTCAAGGACAGTATTACGGTGGTAGAAAGGACGTTTGATGAGGACTCGTCTACTGAGGTAGTATGGGCTGAGGTTAGAAACAGGAAAGGAGAGGTCACCCTGTTGGGAGTTTTCTATAGGCCTCCGAATAGTTCCAGAGATGTAGAGGAAAGGATAGCAAAGATGATTCTGGATAGGAGCAAAAGGAACAGGATAGGTGTTATGGGAGACTTTAACTTTCCAAATATTGACTGGAAACGCTATAGTTCGGGTACTTTAGATGGGTCAGTTTTTGTCCAATGTGTGCAGGAGGTTTTCCTGACACAGTATGTAGATAGACCAACAAGAGGCAAGGCTACATTGGATTTGGTACTGGGTAATGAACCAGGCCAGGTGTTAGATTTGGAGGTAGGTGAGCACTTTGGTGATAGTGACCACAATTCGGTCACGTTTACTTTAGCGATGGAGAGGGATAGGTATATATCACAGGGCAAGAGTTACAGCTGGAGGAAAGGCAATTATGAGGTGATTAGGCAAGACTTGGGATGCATAGGATGGGGAAGGAAACTGAAGGGGCTGGGCACAATTGAAACATGGAGCTTGTTCAAGGAACAGCTACTGAGTGTCCTTGATAAGTATGTACCTGTCAGGCAGGGAGGAAGTGGTTGAGCGAGGAAACCGTGGTTTACTGAAGAAGTTGAATCTCTTGTCAAGAGGAAGAAGGAGGCTTATGTGAAGGTGAGGCATGAAGGCTGAGTTAGGGTGCTTGAGAGTTACAAGTTAGCCAGGAAGGACCTGAAGAGAGAGCTAAGAAGATCCAGGAGGGGACATGAGAAGTCTTTAGCAGGTAGGATCCATGAAAACACTAAAGCTTTCTATAGGTATGTCAGGAATAAAAGAATGACTAGAGTAAGATTAGGGCCAGTCAAGGACAGTAGTGGGAAGTTGTGCGTGGAGTCTGAAGAGATAGGAGAGGCGCTAAATGAATATTTTTCATCAGTATTCACAAAGGAAAAAGACAATGTTGTCAAGGAGAATGCTGAGATACAGGCTATTAGACTAGATGGGATTGAGGTTCATAAGGAGGAGGTGTTAGCAATTCTGGAAAGTGTGAAAATAGTAAGTCCCTTGGGCTGGATGGGATTTATCCTAGGATTCTCTGGGAAGCTAGGGAGGAGATTGCAGAGTCTTTGGCTTTGATCTTTATGTTGTCATTGTCTACAGGAATAGTGCCAGAAGACTGGAGGATAGCAAATGTTGTCCCCTTGTTCAAGAAGGGGAGTAGAGACAACCCTGGTAATTATAGACCAGTGAGCCTTACTTCGGTTGTGGGTAAAGTGTTGGAAAGGATTATAAGAGATAGGATTTATAATCATCTAGAAAGGAATAATTTGATTAGGGATAGTCAACACGGTTTTGTGAAGGGTAGGTCGTGCCTCACAAACCTTATTGAGTTCTTTGAGAAGGTGACTAAACAGGTGGATGAGGGTAAAGCAGTTTGGTGTATATGGATTTCAGTAAAGCGTTTAATAAGGTTCCCCATAGTAGGCAATTGCAGAAAATTCGGAGGCATGAGATTGAGGGTGATTTAGCAGTTTGGATCAGAAATTGGCTAGCTGGAAGAAGACAGCGGGCGTGGTTGATAGGAAATGTTCATCCTGGAGTTCAGTTACTAGTGGTGTACCGCAAGGATCTGTTTTGGGGCCACTGCTGTTTGTCATTTTTATAATGACCTGGATGAGGGCGTAGAAGGATGGGTTAGTAAATTTGCGGATGACACTGAAGTCGGTGGAGTTGTGGATACTGCGGAAGGATGTTGCAGGTTACAGAGGGACATAGATAAGCTGCAGGGCTGGGCTGAGAGGTGGCAAATGGATTTTAATGTGGAAAAGTGTGAGGTGATTCACTTTGGAAGGCGTAACAAGAATACAGAATACTGGGCTAATGGTAAGATTCTTGGTAGTGTGGATGAGCAGAGATCTCGGTGTCCATGTGCAAAGATCCCTGAAAGTTGCCACCCAGGTTGATAGGGTTGTTAAGAAGGCGTACGGTGTGTTAGGTTTTATTGGTAGAGGGATTGAGTTTCGGAGCAGTGAGGTCATGTTGCAGCTGTACAAAACTCTGGTGCGGCCGCTCTTGGAGTATTGCGTACAGTTCTGGTCACCGCATTATAGGAAGGATGTGGAAGCATTGGAAAGGGTGCAAAGGAGATTTACCAGGATGTTGCCTGATATGGAGGGAAGGTCTTATGAGGAAAGGCTGAGGGACTTGAGGCTGTTTTCGTTAGAGAGAAGAAGTTTAAGAGGTGACTTAATAGAGACGTACAAGATGATCGGAGGATTAGATAGGGTGGACTGTGAGAGCCTTTTTCCTCGTGTGGTGATGGCTAGCACGAGGGGACATAACTTTAAATTGAGGGATGATAGATATAGGACAGATGTCAGAGGTAGGTTCTTTACTCGGAGAGTAATAAGGGCGTGAAATGCCCTGCCTGCCACAGTAGTAGACTCGCCAACTTTAGGGGCATTTAAATAGTCATTGGATAAACATATGGATGATAATGGAATAGTGTAGGTTAGATGGGCTTCAGATTGGTTTCACTGTTTGGCGCAACATCGAGGGCCGAAGGGCCTGTACTGCGCTGTAATGTTCTATGTTCTAACTCCAGAGTTAAGATGGCCAATCAGTGAAAATTCACTTCATAAATCTATTTGAAGTATCTGCCAATCTTGTGGTACATTTGGGGTGACCAACTGAGCCCAAAGTAATTTCCGATGAAAGTTTCAACAGGCTACCTGCTCCTGATGCTACTTTCAAAGAGTAGTCAAGAGTGTCACCCTAGTTATTTGTTTTTTTAATTTTAAATAAACCCTTCCCTTGCCCTGCTATCCAGAAAGCCATTGCAGCACTTCCAGCAAGGGGGGGATCAGATTGACCAGTTTAGCAGAAGCGAGGATCATAAAATCGTAGAATCCCTATGGTGCAGACACAGACTATTCAGCCCATCAAGTCTACACGGAGCCTCCAAAGAGTGTCCCACCCAGACTCACCCCCATCCCCTATAACCCTGCATTTCCCATGGCCAGTCCACCTCACCTGTACACCTTTGGGCTTGGACTCGAACTTTGCTGACTCCTTTCCTTTAAAGCCTCAGGTCCCTGAGACACACATCCTACAATTCACTGGAGGACTGGGGGGATGTATGAGCAGAGCTGATACACTGAGCGTCACTAGTCAGGTCATTTCTCATAGTCTCGCTTCACAAACATTGTAAATGTCTTCACCATGGTAACAATGCTCCTTTAACTGTGTTCTTCATCACCGGGGCAACTCAAGTATAGCAGAGACCATGGAAACGACAGCACTTAAGATAAAAACCTCAGTTTGGCTGGGTATGTAATTACTTAAACTAGAGCATTAGCAAAATTACACCTTGCTTTGCTGTTTTGTTGCATCTTCAGTGAACAACAAGCGACTTTTTGTTTTCCTATATCCAGTTGAAGTGTCGCGTCACATGCTGCTTCTGGTTACAATGACAGGTCTGACATGGCGTCACCTGCAGAAATGGGCATGCCTCTTACCTCGAGTGGCACCATTTACTGGGCACACATTCATCAGTGGTCACCTCAAACTGAGAAACTAAAGAACAAAAGACTTTGTGAAGCATGTCATACAACCTCCAAACCTCGCAAAGCACCTGACAGCCAATAAATACTTTTTGAAATGAGGGATGTGTGGCAGTCAATGTAGCACATAGCAAATGTCCAGTAATGACCAAGAAAATGTTCAGATCTGCTTTGTTGATGCTGATGGAGGGATAAATATTGACCATAATACCAGAATGATCTCCTCTGCTCTTCTTCAACATAGTGCCTTAGGGTCTTTTACATCCACTTGAGTGGGTAGGCAGAGCTTCAGTTTTATACCTCATTCAGAGAACTCCAACAATGCAGCACTCTCTCAGTGTCAATCTGGATCTTGTCTGCAGTGGGATTTGAACTCATGGCCTTCTGGCAAATATTGGATAGCTCAACCACTGAATCAAGGCCAGCATTAGAACTGGGAAACCAATGGCCTTTAATTGTTTGCAAGGAGTGGGCAATAACTGGGGAATCATTAGTGTGCTTTTATATTCAATTGTGGGATCTGGGTGTTGCTGGCTGGGCCAACATTTATTGCCGATCCCTAGTTTGCCCTTGAAAAAGTTTCCGATGAGCTGCCTTCTTGTACTGCTGTAGCCTATATGCTGTAGGTAGACTCACAATGCCAGTAAGGAGGGAGTCTCAGGATTTTCACCCAGTGACAATGAAGGAAAGGTGGTATATTTCCGAGGCAGGATGGTAATTAGCTTGGAGGGGAAATTGTTGGTCATGGTGTTCTCATGTATCTACTGTCCTTGTCATTCCAGATGGAAGTAGTCATGTGTTTGGAAGGTGCTGTCTAAAGGAGCCTTGGTGAGTTTCTGCAGTGCGTCCTGTAGACAGTACACACTGCTACTACTGAGCATCGGCAGTGGAGAGAGTGAATGCTTATTGATATAGTGCCAATCATGTGGGCTGCTTGGTCCTGGATGGTGTCAAGCTTCTTTTGTATAGTTGGAGGTGTACTCATCCAGGCAAGTGGGATGTATGCCATCACACTCCTGACTGGCACCTGGTAGACGTTGTACAGGCTTTTGGGAGTCAAGACTGTTACTGACTGCAGCATTTGAGCCTCTGACCTGCTGTTGTCGCAATTGCGTTTACATGGCTAGCCAGTTTAGTTTCTGGTCAATAGTAACCCTCAGGATATTGACAGCAGGCAATTCAGTGATGGTAACACCGTTAAATGTTAAGAGGTTGTGGTCAGCTTGTCTATTATTGGAGAGGGTCATTACATGGCGTTTGTGAGGCGCAAATGTTAATTATGCTCCTATAATTGAAACAAACTGAAACTGGCTGGGATTGTCAGGATAGATAGCATATGCTTTGTAATATGTATTGTGAAAAGTAAGTGTACATAATGTGTGTAAAGATTGGCTCCAGTTCTATCCTACACCACCAAGCTTTTTGGAGTTGATCATTGTGTATATCGCACCTTGATGGTTGAATGATCTGGTTGAAAGTCAATGCCTTCACTTTCCCAGTAGTGGGGAATTTCAGTGAGTTTTCAATCCACAGTCGTCTTCTTTCAGCTTGTCCCATTTTACGTGAGATCACTCACTGCTAATTGATCATCCACTCATCTAACAATCACTTTAAATCTCTCACCAATTCAGCTTTCAATCTCATCTTGCATCTATCTTTTTTCTCCCTCTTTCTGGCTGTCATTTCTATACCTGCCTCACCACATTTTCCATCTCCCAGTAACAGAGAGCTATACTGTTACAATCTGTTATTACGTACCTTCTTTGGTACTCCCACAACCTTCGTTGATTCCTGGTTTGCTGGTTCCTGATATTTTTCCCCTTTTTTAGTTCCTTAGTATTCAGTTCTCATTGAGTTCTTCTTGATGTGACCCAGGGTTCTGCATTACATAACAATCCCAATCTCACGACTGTCTTATATTCATCCTTTCAGCTTTCTCTATGAAGTAACATTTCTACCACAGTTCTTTCAACTACTTCAACCAGAACTAACTCATTTAAAGCAAAATGTAGTGGATGCTGGAAATCTGAAACAAAAAGAAAAGTTATGAAGAAATTCAGCAGATCTCACAGCATCAATAGAGAGAGAAACAGAGTTAATGATTTGAGCCTAACATGGCACTTCTTCAGAAGTGAAGGGACCTGAGGAATTATAATTTTTATGCTGTTGACAAAAGGAAAAGAGGGGCAGCTGGAAGAGAGGGTGAGAGTGCCTAGAGGGAAAGGCAAAATGAGTGCCAATGGTAGTCAAGGAGTGCTATAGATGAAGAATAGGTGTTAATGCTAAGTGTCAATAGCAGAAAATAACCCAGTTCTGTAGAACGCAAACTCAAAAAAGACAAAACAATTAAGAGGATGGGGATGGATCAAAATGGAGGTCAGAGTTCATGCTCTGAAGTTGTTGGACTCAAAACAAAGAACTATGCACATTGGAAATCTGAAGCAAAAACAGAAATTGCCGGAGAAACTCAGCAGGTCTGGCAGCATCTGTGGAGAGAAATCAGAGTTAATGCTTTGAGTCCAATGGCCGTTCTTCAGAAAGTATGTTTCTCCAGCAATTTCTGTTTTTTGTTGAGCTCGGTGTTGTATCCTGAAGGCTATAAAATGTCAAATGGAGAAAGAGGTTCTGTTGCTCCAAACAAAAAAATAAAAGTATTGCTGATGCTGGAAATCAGAAATAAAAACCAGAGTTTTCTGGGAAAACTCCGCAGGGTCACTGGCATCAAAATGACAAGCAACTGGAAGGTTGGGGGTCATTCAGACAGACGGAGCAGACATATTCCATAAATCAGTCACCCATTCTGCATTTGACC
Organism: Ginglymostoma cirratum; assembly: GCA_024137785.1. Taxonomy (NCBI): domain Eukaryota; kingdom Metazoa; phylum Chordata; class Chondrichthyes; order Orectolobiformes; family Ginglymostomatidae; genus Ginglymostoma; species Ginglymostoma cirratum. The sequence goes on along the minus strand of JAHRHZ010000028.1, from coordinate 31,216,051 downwards.
TCACCAATGTCAAGAAGATTACATTGTGAGCAGCAAATACAGTGGACTAGACAGTAAAAAGTTAAGTTAACCATAGTTTCACTTGCAAAGCCTATAGAGAAGACTTAAAATGGCAACTGTTACACCTCCTACAATTACATGGGAATGTGGCAGGGTAAGGCTGGAGGGCAAGGGGAGCAGTCTACATTGATGAGGCATTAACAGTGACAGAGGAATTTACCAGGGTGTTGTGTGGGTGAGGGACCGGGGGCTGGAATGTACATTGCTGACAGTTAAGGGGAGAGGAAAATGTGCTTGGTGGTGGCATCCTGCTGGAGGTGGTGAAAATGAGGGCAGTTTATCCTTTGAATGCAGAGTCCATAGAATAGAAAATTCGAGCTAATTTGTTCTCAGTTTCCATCTTCTGCCTCCACTGACTGGAGGGACCTGAAATTATTCACTTTCTCCAGGTTTTCACAAGGGACTGTTATGCTATCACTCAGGCTCCTTTCATTAGTCTAAAACTGACAGGCTGTCAATTGAGTTTTTGGTCAACTGGTCTTCTTCGCCCTGTCTTCCAATTCTTTTATCCAGTTCTCCAAATACTTGGTTACATTTTCATCATCTCTGTCTAATACTTCAATACCATCAGCAAACGATATTGACCGTGGTACTTCTCATCTCACTTGCTGAGTTAGAACATGCATGACAATCAAGAAAAGAAGGGAGCCTGGGGTAATCCTTGGTGTAACCCAACTTTGGCCTTGAAACATTCAGTATCCTCCCTTACTGCATCTGACTCATGGCTGATAATCCATGTTACCTACCCAGTAAAAGTTTTACAGGGTTACCTTGAATAGCAGTTTATGTGTGTGTCTGAGTTGTATGTGTGCAGGTCTTTGTATGTATGTGCATGTTTATGTGTGTATGTTTGTATGCATGTGATTGTGTGTATATGTACGTTTGTTTATATGTTCAGTTATCTGGCCCTTCTAGGTGTCAATGTTACCTCAGTTCAATTCGGTTCTCTGAAGAAACAAAAACTCTTTCATGAAAGCTAAACTATTTTATTGATCACAACTTCAGTGCATTCACTCCGGCATCTGGGATGTGTTGCAGAGATATTTAGTAAGAATAGCTGTGTGGTGTCTGAGGGGAATATCATAGATGCATTTAAAGGGAAGTTGAATAAGCAAATAGGGGACAAAGGAATAGGTGCTTCTGAGAGAGTTGTATGAAAAATGAATGAACCGATTGAGGTGGAGCATAAAGCCCAGTTGGGCTCAATGACTTGATTCCACACTGTTAATTCTATATAAAATATTAACCACACAGAATTTGTTAAATAATCTGAGCCTGAAAATGTTAAGAGCCTTATTTCTGTCTTGTATGTCATCAGTATGTTTTTAAGTGTTTTATAATCAATGTTTTTGACAAGTTAATGATATTAGACATTTATAAACTTGCTGCAGTTTTGTAATATCTTTACTGAATTATTATTTTTAATGCAATGGGCTATTAGATATTTTTAAGTAATTATTTATAGCGATTTGTAATGCGGTGTTCATGTTTTCTTGTTGGCATATTACAGCTTTGCTGTGCGTTAAGTGGTAATTTCTCACAATCACTGAGAATGAAGAGTTGTCCTCTCCTTAATTTAAATTCACCAAACTCAGCTACATGTTTCACATTGTACCGGGCCCACCTCTTAAAGAAATCTCGCATTCTTACACAGAAAACAGTTATCCTTCATAAATACAATTGACAAGTTCTTTGACAAAAAATAATTCACTGGAGGTGGACATCGCTGGCTGGGGCAGCCTTTATAACACATGTCTCTAATTGTCCTTGAGTAGGTGGTGGTGAGCTACCATCTTGATTTCTTGCAGTCCACATGGTGCAGGTAGACCCACAATGTCCTTGGGGAGGGAACTCCAGGACTTTGACCCAGCGACGCTGATGGAACGGCTATATATTTCCAAGTCAGGATGGGAAATGACTTGGAGGGGAACTTGCAGGTGGTAGTGTGCCCATGCCCTTGATGGTAGACGCCATAGATTTAAAAGGTGGAATCTAGGGAGCCGTGGTGAGTTGTTGCTGTGTATCTTGTAGATGGTACAAACACTGTGCTGCCACTGTGTGTCTGTGGTGAACGGAGTGAATGTTGAAGGTGATGGAGGGAGTAAATGTTTGCGGATGTGGTGCCAATCAAGCAGGCTGCATTGTCCTGGATGGTGTCAAACTTTGCAAGTGTTGTTAGAGCTGTACACATCCAAGCAATTTGGGAGTATTCATTCACAATCCTGACTTGTGCCATGTAGATGGTGGACAGACTTTGGGGAGTCAGGAGGTGATTACTTGCTGCGGAATGACCAGTTTTTGTAACCACAGTACTTGTGTGTAGCCCATTCAGTTTAGATCAATGGCAATCCCCAGAACATTGATCATGGATGATGCAGCTATGGTAATGCCTTTGAATGTCTAGGGGTGGATGGTTGATTCTCTCTTGTTAGAGATAACCTTATTAAGTTAGCGAATCAAAGGTTATCACAGTAGATGCAAATGTGTAATTTGAAACCCAAACTGATCAGGCACGATGTTAATGAATGGTGGTATAGGCTGGAGGGGAAGAATGGCCTATTTCTGCTCCTAATTAGCATTGCTTGGTTCATTGCCTGGTATTTGAGAGGCACAAATGTTACTTGTTACTTATCAACTAAAATCTGGATGTTTTCTAGGCTCTTACTGTATATGAACACAGATTGGGTGAATATCTGAAGAGTTGTGAATGGTGCTGAACATTATGCAATCTTTAGCAAATGTCCCCAGTTCTGCCTTTATGATGGAGGGAAGGTCATTGATGAAGCAGCTGAAGATATTTGTGCTGAAGACACTACCCTGAGGAACTCCTGCAGAGATGTCCTGGAGCTGAGATGATGGGCCTCCATCGACCATCTTTCTGTGTGCCAGATATGACTCCAAACAGTGGAGAGTCTTTTTGCCTGGTTTTCATTGACTCCAGGTTTGCTTGGGCTCGTTGATGCTGCAATGAGTCAAATGTTGCCTTGCTGTCAAGGATAGTCACAGTCACCTCCCCACTCTCTGGAGTTCAGCTCTTTTATCCAAGTTTATACTAAAGCTGTAGTGAGGTCAGGAACTGAATGATCCTGGGGAATCCAAACTGAACATCAGTGAACACCTTATTGCAGCGCAAGTGCTCCTTGATGGCAGTGTTACTGACCGCTTCCATCACTTTGCTGATGATTGAAAGTAGGCTGATGGGATGATAATTGCCTGAGTTTGATTTGTCATGTTTTCTGCGGACTGGATATGCCTCAGGAATTTTCCATATTGCCAGGTAGATATCTGTGTTATTGACAAAATGGAATAGCTTGTCTACGGAGCTACTAATTCTCGAAGACAAGTCTTCAGTACCTTTGCTGAAAAGTTGTCAGGGCCCACAGCCTTTGCAGTATCTAGTGGCTTCAGCTATTTCCTACAAACCATGCACAATGGATCAGATTTGCTGAAGACTGGCATCTGTGATGCTGGGGAGCTCTGGAGGAGACTGAGATGGATTGTCCAGTCAGCATTGGCTCAAGATTGTTGCAAATGTTTCAGCTCTATATTTTGCATGATATACTGTGCTCCTCATTCATTGAGAATTGAATATTTGTGCAGCCTAATCTGATGCCCATGGTGAGAGTTGAACTCCTGTCCTTACAGTATTAACCTGATTCTCTTGGTTACTGGCCCAGTGCTAATACCACTATGCCGTCACCTCCCAATAGTGGCATTGACAAAGAATTTTTCACAACCTTAGGATATCCCAAAAGGGTTAGAGTGAGTTATAAGTCAGAGTCCCTATTGTATTGCAGCAAACACAAGAGCTAACTTGTATGACCCATACTAAGACATTAGTCAGAGAATTTCTTCTGTTCATATTACCAGGGTTTGGTTAGGCCACTAGCTCAGCACTATCCCTGGATCTTGTTTGAAATAATATCAAGTGATCTTTGAACTACTTTGACTTTGACATTTCACTTGAAAGACAGCACTAAGACAGAGAAACTTCTGCTGGGCATGACCCTTGGATGATCAACCTTGATTATGTGCTTAGACATAACCCTGAATTCTCTGAACTCATAACTCTCTGAACACCCAACTTTCTGACAGAGAGAGTGCATCCGACTGAGCTGTAATCATAGCCTTCAGGGAGAAAACAAAACTGATTCTGAGGAAACATTGGAGAAATGTGGAATTTTCATGTTTGAAGTGAGGAACTGGTCAAATCCTGGTGGACATGTAAGAAGTAATAACATAACTGTGAGTGAAACCATGTTAGTGAGGTGAAAGAATACATGTTCAAGCGAGCAATGTACAATATGCAATGATGCCAGAAAAGATTTACATGAAGAACATTCATTGAGCAAATGTCTGAATAATCAAAATGAAAAGCACAGAATCAAAGGAGCTGATGATGTGATAGAGCTAGGATAGGGTCATTCAATTTGTCTCAAATCAAGGATCATGAGGGACTACTTAAGCCACCTTTTGTTGAAAATGTGGCATTAACTATACAGCTAAATCCATGCCTAATATTCATTGTTTAGATCACCCAAAAACATGGTAGAACCCAAAGGGGCACCTTGACCAACATACCCTGTAAACTGTGCAGCAATTGGGAAGTTCCATACTTGCCAGCTGAGAAGAAGAGCAGGAAAAAAAATAAAGGGAATGTTGTCCTTGACTATCTGTTTAATTCTGTTTGACTCTCTTCTTGGAATATATTTCCACGCTGAAAAATATTATGTACCTGCAAATTCTTGTTGTCAAAATCAACTTCTCTGCCTTAATATCTCTTCACGTGGCTTGGTGTCAATGTTTGTTTGATCACGCTCTTCGGATGTATTGTGGGAGATTTGTTACTTTAGGGGTGCTAAGTAACTGCAATTCGATGTAGCACTTGACACAAGGATGGTCAACTGCCTGAGATTCTTCTGGTCTATATTAATTGGGACAACACTTTTAAGTACACAAAAGCCCTTGGGGTGTTTAAACACCTTTTAAAAGTTAATTATTGACATAAAACTCACCATATGGAACCTATGCCACCATGCTATGTCCAGCAAAAGCTATTTGTTGTGAGATGCAAATAAGCTTTATATTTATTTATAAGCAAACATTTCCCACCCCCACACACTGAGCCAAAGAATCCTTCATAATTACTCAACCTATTGCTGTAAACTACAAGAACACTCACATCTCAAAGCAATTAGCAAGGTCTCAGAGTGTTTTTCTACTGCTGTTTGGCTGCTTAATTGCATCCACAGAGTCTGACAAGAGGCAGCTGAGCTAACAGCTACCGTCAGCTTTTATTTGTGCACCAACAGATATTAATCAGCTTTTGTGGACGTGGTCAATCATTACATCACAGCTGACCCATTAGGAATGGCCTCAGATATCCAACCACTCTGCATCCACCATCTCTCCAAAGTGTTTCTTCCTTGTAAGAGGTTTCCTTGTGTTAACACCCCTGAATCATGGAATCTGTATAGTGCAGATAGAGGCCATCTGGCCCATTGACTCTGCACCAACCTTTCAAAGACAATCCCACCCCATCCCCATATTAACCATGGCCAATCCACCTAACATGCACATCCCTGTGCCTATGGGAGGAAACCAGAGCACCTGGAGGAAACCCACATGGACACAGGGAGAATGTGCAAACTCTACATAGACAGTCGCCTGAGGCTAGAATTGAACCCAGGTCCCTGGCACTGTGAGGCAGCAGTGCTAACCACTGAGCCACCAGGCCATGTATATTAATATATCATATTACGTTAGCTAGTTTTATTTGTTCATAATACTAGAGGCCAATTAGAGGAACCAGTTTCAGTTATTATTTTCATTAAGAATCCTCCATTGTTAAAAAAAGATGAGGCTCTGTTACATACCAACAGCCAGCATTCAGTCCTGGGTCAAACTGAGCTATCTCCTGACACAAGAGGCCTGGCTGACCTCTTATCGTCGGAGGAGCTCTATGGAGAGCCTGGTATCATTTTGTGGGGAATGATGTACCACTGCCTGCTTTCACACACCTTGCATAAGGTTTCATTTGAAAAGGGGTTCAATAATGGGGTCCTGCAATTTATGCCAGAAGGCTGTGAATTAACACTGTAGTAATGTTAAACAGCAATACCGGGATGCAAAATCCAATTGTAACGTGGTAACAAACCATCAAAAAAAAAGTGTTAACTTGTCCAGCCACTCCCTCCCACCTCTGTCTCAGAGCAAAAGTAAATCTGTTTAACAACAACAACAAAGACAGAAGTTGCTGGAAAAGCTCAGCAGGTCTGGCAGCGTCTGTGAAGGAAAAAACAGAGTTGATATTTCAGGTCAAGTGACCCGTCTTCAAAGCTGATGGCGGCTGAGAAAACGTCAGTTTATATGCAGAAAAAATGGGACGAGGATGGGATAGGGAGTGAATCTGTTTAAGCTGAGAGCTATTGGAGGATCAAGTGTTTTTGCAGAATGGAATGAAGAGGTGGCGTGTCTTGCATCTTCTAAGGGAAGTACCTGAAGTTGAGGAAGATAAGGGATTATTGGAGGAAAGTGGGGCAATAGGATTTGTTTAGATACATGGAAAGAGGAGAAAGTCATTCAGTTACTCAAACCTGTTCTGGCTGTCATTTAAAATGGGATTGGTCTGTAATTGAATTACATCTGTCCCAGTCTTCACGTAATAGCTCTTTACACACTTCCTCACAAAAATCTATCAATCTTTGTATGGCAAATTTCAATTGATCCCAGCTTCAGTAAATTTTTGGATTGAGAGAGTCATCTCAATTTGTTGATCTCTTTATTCAGAACAAACAGAAAGGCTAAAGGAAATGTGTTTTTACTTTCTTTTTAAGTTCTTTCATGAGAAATGAACATTATGGCAAGGTTAGCATTTCTTGCCCATCTCCAGTTGCACTTGAGAATATGTTGGAGAGCCACCTTCAAAGTCTCTTAATTGTCTTCCTGTTGTCATGTGTTGGGATTACCTTTTAAGTTTGGAATGGTTGAACCTCATTGTTTAATTCTAGCATGTCGTGCTACCCAGCTGGCAACTGCTTGAGCTGGTGTTCGGTTACACTAAAGCTGACTCTGCAGTGCAGCCATGAACATTGCCACCTGGAACACTTACGCATGCGACCAGTTTCAAGCGAATCTTGCTCTTTACATCTTTACAGACAATGCATTGACATATAACATCACTGAATTCACGTGGCGTAGCTATAAAAACAGTGCCATTGGGGAAGAAGTTTCAAAATGTTGACCCAGTGACATTGGTGATGTGGTTCCAAGTGGAGGGTGGGGATTTGGTGAGGAACTTGAGGGTGATCTTGTGCTCATTTTTCAACTGGACATTGTACCTGGGTTTATAATAGCATCTTGTAGCACAGGAAAGTGTCCCACTTCACTTCACCAAGTCAAATAAAGAGACATTCAGTCAAGTGACCAGAAGATTTGTCAAAAGAGGCAGGTTTTAAGAAAGGTCATGATGCGATGGGGGAGCAGAAAGATTTAGAGAAAGCTGCATAGTTTAGAAGAGGGACACCTGAAGACAGGGGAACTAAGTAGGCCCAAGAAAAAGGGAATCCATAAGAGGCCAGAGCTAGAGGTACAGATAGCTCTCAAAGGGTTGCCATGGTATTATTGTTAAACTATTAATCCACAGACCCAGGTAATATTCTTGGGACCTGCCTTAAAATTCCTTTATGGAATTTTATTTCAAACAAAAAATCTGGAATTGAAAATCTAACGATGATCATGAAAGCATGAGTTAATTGTCAGAAAAAAAACCCATCTGGTTCATTAATGTTATATAAGGAAGGAAACTGTCATCTTTACCTAGTCTGACCTTCATGTAACTCCAGACCCACAGCAATGTGGTTGACTCTTAACTAAATTAAGGTTGGGCAATAAATTCTAGCCTAGCCAGTGACACCCACAAATAAAGAAAAGAAGCCTTGATTATGTAGCTGGTTATGAACAGTATGGTAGATTGTCAAGACTGCTCTCAGTACATTAGAGCTTAAGTGGTCTAAGAGCACCCCTGGGGCAGTACAAATGTCATCTGTGCAACACCTGCTCCAGGTTCAATCATATTCCAATGTTAGTTAATAGCTCAGGAGTGTTTTTACTCAATTACATGCAGAGACCTGTAAAGTGAATTCTAATATTACTTTCTTGATAGTTGCAAGTAAACATTACTTATCTCTCTCAGGAGATGGCTTTCAATGGATGCACTGTTGGACCTGATAGGGTATAGATGGGTCCAATGACTTCTCCTCCATTTTAAGTTGTTTCTTAATTTCTTATTTTGTCTGGCTAGAATTATCTTTTGTACTTCTTTTAGCCACCAGAAGGAGTTGTCTGTTGGAAATGGAAATAAGTGGCATAAGTGGTTCAATCTCAGAATTATGTCCACTGCTTCTTTCAATTTTCAATATAACTATGTATCACAGAATCAAACAGCACAGATAACACAACATGCATGGCTGTGTCGGGGATCCAATTACTCCCAATGGGTCATCCCCATTGATTTGTGGAACATCTCCTTTTTGAGTATATTTTTAATTTGTTCTGGAAATTTTGCTTTTACCTCTCTTTTAGATAGAGAGTTCCTAATTACAGTATCAAAACAAGCAAAAAATCACTCAGTTCCCACTGGTTCTTTTGCCAATTCCAAGACCAGAACTAGGGATTACTATTAATCTCATACAGATGTGAGTTATAGCTTTCTTGATAGAATTTTCTGGATTCTCACTGCTGTGAAGAGAAAGGAAGGCTTGAATTTATATCTGGCCATTTACAACCTCATAATATTGCAATTTGCTTTACATCCAATAATGTACAACTTGACACCTTGTCACTGCTGCATTATAGAATCATAGAATCCTTTTAGTGTGCAAGCAGGCCAATCTGATTCTCTGAAGAGCATCATACCCAGACACACCCCCTACCCTATCCCTCTAACCCTACATTTCCCATGGCGAACCCACCTAGCCTGCACATCCATGGACACTATGGGCAATTTACCACGAACTGTCCACCTAACCTGCACATCTTTGAATCGTGGTAGGAAACCAGAGCACCTGGAAGAAACGCACTCTGACACAGGCAGAATGTGCAAACTTCACACAGACTGTTGCCAGAGGATTGAATTGAACTCTGGTCCGTGGTGCTGTGTGTGCAGGAAAATGCACGCACAGAAAGCTCCCACTAACAGCAATGAAATAATACATTCTTGATGCTGGTTGAAGGCTAAATATTGGGCGGAACAAAGGTCTGCTAGCTCTTCTCTGAATTGCAGTGTGGAATCTTATAAAACCATTCATGAGGGCAAATAAGTCCTTAGTTTAACTTCCTGTTCAAAATACATCAACCTCCAATGATGTAGCACTCTCTCTTAGTATTCAGGTGTCATTTGATTTCTCAACTTTCCAATCAAGGAGGGGAAAGAAGTCAGGGAAAACCAGTAATATTTGACAACAAACATACTACTGAGTGTACTGAAGTGCATTTTGAGGTGTACCACACACAACAGAACAGCATGTCTCAATCTCCAGTTTTACTGGATCATTCCTGCCAGGAAAGCTGACCCTACACCATAATATAAAACATGCAGTGTGTTTTTAAACACGTTGCATTTAACATTACAATGCAATATGCAAATTAGGAGCAGGAGTAGGCTAGTATCAATAGCCTGTTCCACGTACAATAAAATCGTGGCTATTCTGATTACCCCATATTCCCAACCGATCCCGAATAATTTTTCACCCCCTTGCTTATCAGGAATCGATCTACCTTTGTCATCTCTGCCTTAAAAATATTTCAGAAAGTTGCTTCCATCATCTTTTGTGGAATGGTGTTCCAGAGACTCACAACCCTCTGTGGAAAAACATTCTCCTTATTGTCATGCTCATGGGATGTAACCATATCTCACCTATCGACATCTCAAACTTTAGTTTTAGAGTCATAGAGTCATACAGTAATACAGCATGGAAACAGGTCCTTCAGCCCAAACTGGTCCATGCTGACCGTGGTACCCACTCAGCTGTTCCAATTGCCTGCATTTGGTTCAATCCTTCTAAACCCTTCTCATCCATGCACCTATCGAAAAAAGTTTTGAAAGTTGCTATTGTACCTGCCTCAACCACTCTCTCTGGCAGCCCATTCCATATACACACCACTCTCTGTGTAAGAAGTTGCCCCTCAGGTCCTTCTTAAATCTTGCCCCTCCCACCTTAAACCTATGCCCTCTAGTTTTCAATTCACCATCCCTGGAAAAAAAGATTATATACATTCATCCTATCTATGTGCCTCATGATTCTATACACCTCAATAAGGTCACCCCTGGTTCTCCTACATTCCAAGGAAGAAAGCCCTATCCTGGCCAACCTCTCCCTATAACTCAGGCCTATTAGTCCTGGCAACATCTCGTAAATCTTCTTTGCGCATTTTACAGTTTAACTATGTCGTTCCTATAACAGGGTGACCAAAACTGTACACAATACTCCAAGTGCTGCCTCATCAACAACTTATAGGATTCCTATACTCAATGCCTTGACCGATGAAGGCCAGCATGCTAAATGCCTTCTTCACCACCCTGTCCACCTGTGATGCCACTTTTAACATACTATGCATTTGTACTCCTAGGTCCTTGTGTTCCACAAAAATCCTCAGGACTTTACCATTTACTGTTTAAGTCCTACCTTGGTTTGACTTTCCAAAATGTAACACCTCACACGTTTCTGTATTGAATTGCATTTGCCAATTCTCAGCCCACTTCCCCATCTGGTTAAGATCGCTTTGTAATTTTTGATATCCTTCTTCTCTATCAACAATATCTCCTAATTTTGTATCATCTGCAAACTTACTAACCATGGCTTCTACGTTCCCATCTGGAACATTTATGCAAATAACAAATAACAAAGGTCCTAGCACCGACCCCTGTGGCACACCACTTGTCACAGGCCTCCAATCCAAAAAACAATCTTCAGCCATTACCCTCTGTTTCCTACCATTGAGCCAATTTCGAATCCAATTAGCTAGCTTTCCTTGGATGCCACGCAACCTAACTTTCATGATTAGCCTGCTGTGCGGGACCTTGTCAAAGGCCTTTCCAAAGTCTATGGAGACAACATCCACTGTCCTACCCTCATCCATCTTCTTGGTTATCTCTTCAAAAAACTCTAAAAGACTTGTCAGACACGACTTCCCATGCACAAATCCATGCTGACTATCCCTAATCAGACCTTGACTATCCAAATGTGGTTTGATCCTGTCCCTCCGTATCCTCTCTAATAACTTACCTACCACTGATGCCAGGTTCACTGACTTGTAGTTCCCTGGCTTGTCTTTGCTTAATTTCTTAAACAATGGATCATCGTTGGCCACCTTCCAGTCTTCCGGAACTTTACCAGTGGCTAAAAGAGAAGCAATAATCTCTGCCACGGCCTCTGCAATTTCTTCTCCAGCCTCCCACAATGTCCAAGGATAGGCTTGATCAAGCCCAGTGGATTTATCCACCTTAATGTGCTTTAAGGATGCAAACACCTCCTCTCTGGTAATATGTATGCGGTTCAAAACATCCCCACTTGTTTCCTTTATTTCCTTAGCATCCATGATTCTCTCCTCAGCAAACACTGAGGTGAGGAGAAATATTCATTAAAAATCTCCCCCACCTCCGGTTGCTCCACACATAGACAGCCATGCCGATCTTTAAGGGGACCTATTCTTTCCCTAGCCACCCTTTTACTCTTAAAATAGCTATAGAACCTCTTGGGATTATCTTTAACCTTATCTGCCAGATCAATCTCATACTCTCTTTTTACTCTTCTGATTTTCCTCTTGAGTATGCACCTACACTTTATATAGTCATCTAGGGATTTACTAGATCCCGATAGCTTAAACCCAATCTATTGGGTTTATACAGACGGAGAAGATTAAATCCAGTACCTATGTCCTGTGCTTAAACAAAGGAGACTATGAAGGAATGAGGGAGGAGTGAGCTAAGGTAGAATGGGAGCAAAAACTTTATGGTGGGTCAATTGAGGAACAGTGAAGGATTTTCAAAACAATTTTTCACAGTGCTCAGCAGAAGTGTAAGGAAGTGATAAGGAAGAACTATAGGAAAAGAGAGAGCCAGCCATGGATGTCTAAGGAAATAAAGGCAAGTATCAGATTGAAAAAAAACACATACAAAAAAGCAGAGAGTAGTGGGAAACTAGTTGACTGGGAAATGTTTAAAGGCAAACAGAAATCCACAAAAAAAGTTATGAAGAAAAGTAAGACAGATAAAGAGAGTAAACTAGCTCAGAATATAAAAACAGGCATCAAAAGTTTCTATAAATATGTAAATCGTAAAAGAGTGGCGAAGGTAAACATTGGTCCTTTCGAGGATGAGAAGGCCAATTTAATAACCGGAAATGGGGAAATAGCCGAGACATTAAACAGTTATTTCGTGTCGGTCTTCACTGTGGAAGACACAAATAACATGCCAAAAACTAATAGCAAGAAGGTTATAGCAGGTGAGGACCTAGAAACTATCATCATCATGAAGGAAGCAGTGCTGGGCAAGCTAATGGGGCTAAAGGTAGACAAGTCTTCTGGCCCTGATAAAATACATCCCAGGGTACTAAAAGAAGTGATGGGGGAAATAGCAAATGCACTAGTAATTATTTACCAAAAATCACTGGACTCTGGGGTGGTTCCTGCAGATTGGAAAACAGCCAATGTGACGCCACTGTTTGAAAAAGGAAGTAGACAAAAAGCAGGTAGACAAAAATAGGCCAGTTAGCTTAACTTCGGTAGTGGGGAAAATGCTTGAATCTATCATTAAGGAAGAAATAGCAAGACATCTGGATGTAAATTGTCCCATTGGGAACACTCAGCATGGGTTCATGAAGGGTAGGTCATGTTTAACTAATTTGGTGGAATTCTTTGAGGACATTACTTGCATGGTGGACAATGGAGAACCTGTGGATGTGGTGTATCTGGATTTCCAGAAGGCATTTAACAAGGTGCAACACCAAAGGCTGCTACATAAGATAAAGTTGCATGGTATTACAGGTAATGTATTGGAATGGATGGAGGATTGGTTGACCAGTAGAAAGCAAACAGTAGGGCTAAATGGGTGTTTTTCTGGTAGGCGGCCAATGGCTCGTGTTGTGCCTCAGGGTTCAGTGTTGGGACCTCAATTGTTTACAATTTGCATAGATGATTTGGAGTTGGGGACTAAGTGTGATGTGCCAAGATTTGCAGATGACACGAAGGTGAGTGGTAGAGCAAAGTGTGCAGATGACACTGAAAGTCTGCAGAGGGATCTAGATAGTCTAAGGGAGTGGGCAAAGGTCTGGCAGATGGAGTACAATGTTGATAAGTGTGAGGTCACCCATTTTGGTAGGAATAACAGCAAAATGGACTATGTTTTAAATGGTAAAAAATTACAGCACGCTGCTGTGCAAAGGGACTTGGGTATCCTTGTGCATGAATCGCTAAAAGTAGGATTGCAGGTGCAGCAGGTAATTAAAAAGGCAAATGGAATTTTGTCTGCCATTGCTCGAGGGATGGAGTTTAAAAACAGGGAGGTTATATTGCAGCAGTATAGGGTCCTGGTGAGGCCACACCTGGAGTACTGTGTGAAGTTTTGGTCTCCTTACTTGAGAAGAGATATACTAGCACTGGAGGGGGTGCAGAGGAGATTCACTTGGTTGATTCCAGAGTTGAGAGGGTTGGATTATGAGGAGAGACTGAGTAGACTGGGATTATACTCATTGGAATTCAGAAGACTGAGGGGAGATCTTATAGAAACATATAAGATTATGAAGGGAACAGATAAGGTGGAGGCAGGGAGGTTGTTTCCACTAGCAGGCAAAACTAGGGCTAGAGGGCATCGCCTCAAAATAAAGGGAAGCAGATGTAGGACTGAGGTCAGGAGGAACTTCTTCACCTAAAGAGTTGTGAATCTGTGGAATTCCCTGCCCAGAGAAGCAGTTGAAGCTACCTCACCAAATGTTTTTAAGGCAAGGCGAGATAAATTTTTGAACACTAAAGGAATTAGGGGTTATGGTGAATGGGCAGGTAAGTGGAGCTGAGTCTCAAAGATCAGCCATGATCTTATAAAATAGTGGGGCAGGCTCGAGGGGCCAGATGGCCTACTCCTGCTCCTAGTTCTTATGTTCTTATCCTTTTTTTCTGTCCCTGTACTCTTGGTATGACACTTTTAAAAGCCTTTCATTTGCCAGTCATTCCTTTCCATCAAACAGACTCACCCAATCGACCTCTGCTAGATCCTGCCTAATAGCCCCAAAATTGGCCCAGCTCCAGCTTAGCACCTTAACCTGTGGATCCGTCCTATCTTTTTCCATAACTATGTTAAAAGACTGTTATGATCACTAGACCCAAAGTGCTCTCTGACTGACACTTCAGTCACTTGCCTGACCTCATTTCCTAAGAGGACGTCCAGTTTTGTACCTTCCCAAGTAGGGCCCTCTACGTACTGATTTAGGAAACTTTCTTGGACACATTTAATAAATTCTACCCCTCTGGGCCCACTACACTCTGGGTGGTCCAGCCAAAACAAGGGAAATTAAATTCTCCCACCAATACTACTCTATTATTTCTACAGGTACCTGCAATCTCTTCACATCTGCTGCTCTAGTACCCACTGGCTAGTTGGGGGTCTATAATACAGTCCCAACAGTGTGACCATTCCCAGCCTGGTGTCTCTCCTGCAGCCACAGAATCCCCTGTCTGCCCCCCTCACAACTGAGTCTCCTATCAGTATCGCTCTGTCTGAATGGACCCTTTCGCTCTGGGCCTCAGAGCCACTGGCGTGACTGATGCTGCTAGCCCCTTAAAATGTCTCCCGCTCCCCCCAACTGCATCCAAAGTAATATACCTGTTACTGAGGGAATGGCCACAGGGGAACCCTGCACTATCTGCCTCCCACTTTATCTCTTCTTGTGGTCACCCAGCTACCTGCAGCCTGTATCTTAGGTGTGACCACTTCATAATAGCTCTTATCAATGATGTTCTCTGCACCCCAGGTGATCCTGAGTGCAGGACCCTTAACCACACCTGGACACCATGTTCTGTCTGACCTGCTGTACCGTTGTGATGACTGTGGCAATGTCTCCCAGAATTCCACTGTGATGACTCTCAGCTGCCCTCTAATTCACTCAATGTAACAATATATTTTCTTAGAAAGAGGATATGCACCAAAGATATAAGTTCAGTAATTACCTGGAGAGAGAGAGAGAGAGGAACTCTGGAATATCACACCTGTTGAGGTGTCAAAGGAGCTTTAAATAGAGAAAAGTTGCTACAAACTGAACTTGTAAACTTCAGAGAGTTTCTTAGAATGTGAACACAGTGGTTTAAAAAAAGGCAGTAGTCTGGATGAGAGATGTTTTTATGCTTTTACCCTTTCAAGAATACACAAGGGTTAAAAATGCAAACTTCAACCCCAGTTTGCATGTGTTAGTGGCCTGGTGTGCTAATGTGTGGACTACAGAATCATAGCTCTGAGAACAGCTATGTAAACACTCCTGCACTGTAAGTGAAGAAAGGAAATAAAGTCTCTCACACACTCTGAATTAGACTGGGTAAATTTTCTCATTGAAGTCAATTTTTAAAGGAAAAATAACATAGAACATAACAGCACGGTACAAGCCCTTCGGCCCTCGATGTTGCGCCGACCTGTGAAACCAATCTGAAGCCCATCTAACCTACACTATTCCATTATCATCCATATGTTTATCCAACGACTATTTAAATGCCCTTAAAGTTGGCGAGTCTACAACTGCTGCAGGCAAGGCATTCCATGTCCTTACTACTCTCTGAGTAAAGAATCAACCTCTGACATCTGTCCTATATCTATCACCCCTCAATTGAAAGCTATGTCCCCTCGTGCTAGCCGTCACCATCCAAGGAAAAAGGCTCTCCACCCTATCCAATCCTCTGATCATCTTGTATGTTTCTATTAAGTCACCTCTTAACCTTCTTTTCTGTAACGAAAACAGCCTCAAGTCCCTCAGCCTTTCCTCATAAGACCTTCCCTCCATACCAGGCAACATCCTGATAAATCTCCTCTGCACCCTTTCCAATGCTTCCACATCCTTCCTATAATGCGGTGACCAGAACTGTACGCAATACTCCAAGTGCGGCCGCACCAGAGTTTTGTACAGCTGCAACATGACCTCACAGCTCCGAAACTCAATCCCTCTACCAATAAAACCTAACACACCGTATGCCTTCTTAACAACCCTATCAGCCTGGGTGGCAACTTTCAGGGATCTATGCACATGGACACCGAGATCTCTCTGCTCATCCACACTACCACACTACCAATCCACATTACCATTAGCTCAGTACTCTGTATTCCTGTTACTCCTTCCAAAGTGAATCACCTCACACTCTTCCACATTAAACTCCATTTGCCAGCTCTCAGCCCAGCTCTGCAGCTTATCTATGTCCCTCTGTAACCTACAACATTCTTCCGCACTATCCACAACTCCACTGATTTTAATGTCATCCGCAAATTTATTAACCCATCCTTCTATGCCCTCATCTAGGTCATTTATAAAAATGACAAACAGCAGTGGCCCCAGGACAGATCCTTGCCGTACACCACTAGTAACTGAATTACAGGATGAACATTTCCCATCAACCACCACACTCTGCCTTCTTACAGCTAGCCAATTTCTGATCCAAACCGCTAAATCACCCTCAATCCCATGCCTCCGAATTTTCTGCAATAGCCTACCATGGGAAACCTTATCAAACGCTTTACTGAAATCCATATACACCACATCAACCGCTCTATCCTCATCCACCTGTTTAGTCACCTTCTCAAAGAACTCAATAAGGTTTGTGAGGCACGACCTACCCCTCAGAAAACCATGTTGACTAGAAGATTGACGTTTCGGGCCTAGACCCTTCAGAAATTTCTGAAGAAGGGTCTAGGCCCGAAACATCAGCCTTCTTGCTCCTCTGATGCTGCTTGGCCTGCTGTGTTTATCCAGCCTTATTATTTCTAGCCTATCCAATCTTTTTTTAAAAGATAACCTGCACATTCCAGACATTACTCTCATAAATTTTCTCTGAACTACTTCTAATGCATTGACATCCTTCCTTAACTGAGGAGACCAATAGTGTACACAATATCTTAGATGTGGTCTCACCAATGCCAATGTAACTAAACCATAACCCCTTACTTTAGTATGCAACTCTCCTCAAAATAAATAATAACATTCATTTAGCTTTCCTAGTTACTTACTTTACCTGCATACTAACCTTTTGTGATTCATGCATTATACACCCAGATCTTTCCGCAACACAGAGCTCTCTGTCTCCCACCACTTAGATAATATGTTTCTTTTTCACTCTTTCTGCCAAAATGGACAATTTTATATCTGCCCACATTGCACACCATTTGCCACATCTTTTGCCCACTCATTGGCAAATGCAATGCGGGAAAATATGAAACAGTCCATTTTGGCAGCTAGAAAGCAATAAAAGACTGTGCACTGTAACAGGTATATTTCAAGAGCTTTGAAAGTCTTCACTTGCGCATAAAAGAACAGATTTTTAAAAAAATGTCAAACCTGCTTTTAATGTATCAATTTCACACATTTTTCAATTTCATTTGTGCCAAGATTAATCAAAAGTACTGGGAAAAGAAAACACACCCTGGCAGCGTGACTGTTGAATAAAGACAGTTGTTTTTTTCCACATGAACTAAGTTACATTTATATTCACTGCCTGAGGCAGTACGACAAATAAAAAGAAACATGAGAGAACAAATATTCTTCCCATGAACATTAAAAGGCAGAGAGATCATCAAGGCCCAGTAATGATCCTCGAGAACGCTAATAGCTGTGCAGGGCAAATGACGGGATGGTTAATACACTACATCGTGGTGGCTCGGTAGATAGCACCGCTGCCTCACAGCAACAGGGACCTGGGTTCGATTCCGCCAACATGTGACTGTCTGTGTAGAGTTTGCACGTCCTCCCTGTGTCTGTGTGGATTTCCTCCCACAGTCCAAAGGTGTGCAGGTTAGATAGTTTGGCCATGCTAAATCCCCATAGTGTGCAGGCTTACAGCGATGGGGTGGATCTGGCTGGTGTGCTCTTTGGAGGGTCAGTTTGGATTTGATGGGCTGAATGATCTGCTTCCCCACTGTAGGGATTCTACGAGCTATCACTCTGCATGGGAGGATGTGAAGTGGAATAGGCAGGATTGCCCAACAAGACTAGAGTGAGCTGATCTGGCCAGATGGTAAGTGACAGGGTGGACTGTGTGTGTAAGATAAAAAAAAGTGACGCTGAGTGGCTGGGCAGAAGTTGCTGATGGAAGCAACAACATTCAATGAGAAGAGCTGTTGTTCACGAGCCATTCCACAAAGTGCTCCATTAAATATACATGAATCTGCCCATCGTGCCACATTCACAATGAGCGAAGGCTCTAAGCTAACTGGTGTAATAGCTGCCCATTGCGTGAAGGGTGCATTAGAGAATAACAAATCTCAATGTTCACTATTTACTTATCATGTGCATTAAGCTTGAGTGAGCCTAAAGCCAGAACACAGGCAGAAAATACAGGGCACGTTAATCAATGTCAGAGAAGATGTTCCTTTTTGAATGTGAACGCATCTGCTGTGTGACTTCTCTCCTTTCCAAGATGCTCCCAGTCTTTAAGATTTCACAACATTTTAAATTTACTTCCTCATCTGCAGGGGATGTCCCCCTCAGGTTCAGTTTCTGATCGAGACGTCAGAAGGGTACATCAAAAGAATGGTGTTTCTTCCTCTGTGCCTTGCCCTGTTGTCATGCTTTCAGGTGTATTCATCAGCTGCTGGATTGCTCCCTTTGGTGTTGCTTGCCTCAGCAGAGATATAAACAGCTTGACAGCCTTTAGTCTATTAACCTGTGCAGCTGAGCCCAACTGTATGGGTACCTGGCTCACGGCACTCAAAGGAAGGGGGGGTGTTGAATTCAGAATGAATCTTGGAAGCATTGGTTCAGTGAGCGAGCGGTCAAACTGTAGAACAGGCTGCTTGGACAGATGGTAGAAACAGACCTCATCCGTTCATTCGAATAAAATGCAAATTTGTTAAGATTTCTGTCAGTGAATATTCTGGAATTTTATGTTTGAGTACTTAGAGACAAAGTATACAGCACTGTGGGGAGCAACAAGTGAATTTAGACCCATGGTTCCCACCACTGGAGGGTACCTGTCTCTAGGTCCATAAATGAAAGATTAATTGATACACTTAGTTAACAACTCCATTATCATATCATGCAATGGGACCCTATACACAAGGTGAACCTTGGAATTTCTTTAGATTTCAATTCCTATGTCCCTAAATTGATCAACCCACAGCTTTGGTGAATTTTCCACATCTGCTACACCAACCACATTTATTTGTTCCGCCTCTAGAACTTTTTACAATCTTTGGTCTCGATTTCGCCTCCATTTCTGCCAGCCCAAGGCTAAGCCTTTGTCATCAAGCACCTTGACCCCTTTGGTGTTGGGGTGGCATGGTCGCTCACTGGCTAACACTGTTGCTTCACAGTACCAGGAACCTGCGTTCAATTCCACTCTCAGGCAACTGTTTGCAGATTCTCCCTGTGTCTGCGTGGGTTTCCTCCAAGTGCTCTGGTTTCCTCCAACAGAGCCTAGTGATGTGCAGACTAGGTGGGTTAGCCACGGGGAATGCAGGGTGACGGGGAGAGGGAAGGGGAGTAGGTCTAGAGGGATGCTCTTTGGAGGGTCGGTGTGGACCTGATGGGCCAAATGGCCTGCTTCCTCACTATGGGGATTCTACATTTCAACTGGTATTCCAGGTATTCCTGCCTCTTCCTTTCACAAGTGACAGAGTGGTCTGCACTTGCACCTTACAAATGTCATGCATTTCCATTCCAAACATTCTTCACTGACTCCATGCACCTCAGGGAATTTGGGTCCTTCCTTACAAATCCTGACTTTAGCTTCAAGTTTCTGCAGACACAGTCCAGTCCTGTAAAGCTAGATTTTCATCTATTCCCCTCTGTCCCAGCATTTGCCATTTGGAGGTACTCAGGTGGTTGTACACTCTGTAACTCCCTGCCTGGCCTGTACACTTCTTCAAACCTCTTCAATCTTTGCTTCAAACCTAAATCCCTCTTAATTTCTATTTTACTTTTCAGCACCCAATATTTTGTTCTCAATGCAATGAGGACCATGAATGGGAGGAAAGTTGCAGGAACATAAGATGATTGTTGTCAGCAGTGAAACAGACACAATGCAGGCAAACGAAAATTGAGCAGCCCATCAGAATTCCAGAGCTCCATCGGACCATGTCAAGGGTTGCTGGAGTGAACAAGAGCAGGTATATCAACTCCCTTATGCTATTGACAGTACCACTAGGCCATAACAAGACCATAAGATGTAGGAGCAGAATCAGGCCATTCAGCCCATCGGGACTACTTTGACATTCAATGAGATCATGGCTCAGCTGTTAACCCTCAACTCCACTTTCACACAGTGTCGCTGGGATGTTGAAGATTCTGATCGTTCCCACACCACATCCTAAGCGTCTGAGTGCACAGCAGCATTTAGGAAAATTCTCACTTCAGAATCACCCTAAGTTTCTCTCCTGGATGTGACAAAGTAAAGTTGAAACTGGTACCTCGGTGCAGTTACTGACGTGGCTGTATAGTCTCAGTGTCACTAATCCAAGGCATTGTTAATATGGATACAAAGGATCCAATGACACTAGTTCAAGAGGAATTTCAAGAAAGCTATTCTACTAGGGGGGTCCTCCTTCAACTAACACCAATGTGAAGGATTTGCCTGGCCATTCATTGCAGTTATTTGTGTGGTGTTGCTTTGTGTAAAATTCCTATTGATTTCAGGAAGCCCAGTAACCACATCTCAGAAAGGAACTGATTCGCTGTGAGATTTTGGGATGTTCTCAGAATATAAAAGCCACCATGGACCAGGAACATGAATGTGGTGAGACATTAGTAAATCAAAAGCTGGGTATTCAGGGGCAAGTGGAGCCCTTCCTGATTTCTCAAATCTCTGTACCATCCATGATGAACATATGGGCAGGAGAACTCCTGTCTGTTCTGTCATTCAAGGTGAATACGGATGACGTGTTAACCATTCCGGAAACATGACACTGACTACAACAAAGCAGATTGCTTGATTGGCAACCCATCTACCCCCTTAATCCTCCACCGAACCACTAAGCCACCCCCACCCCCAAAATCCCCACCTCCAGTGATTGTACCTAAGCTGTATAGTATCTACTCTAAAGTTTTTTAAACTGCATCTCACTAACCCACAATTTCCACCAGCAAGAACGCTGCAGGAAATGAACCCTGTACGCTCCAAGTTTCTCCTCAATTCACATACTATCGTGAGTTGGAAATATGCAGCCAATCATTCATTGATACTGGCTCCAATGCTGGAATCCTTTCCTAATAGCGCTAAGGATGCACCAAAACCACATGGAATGTAATGGCTTGAGAATGCAGTTCACCACCACTGACTATTAGGAAACTAGTGATGGGCGACAAAAATTAATTTGCCAGTGATGCCTACATCAAGTAATAAATAAAAACAGAGAGGCATAGGAGCAGGGATTGGCCATTCAGCCCACTCGGCTCTGCTATTCAATGCAATCATTGTTGATCATCCATTTCAATGTTTTTATTCCTACATTACCCCCATATCCATTTATGGCATTCATATTAAAAATATGCCAATTTCTACATTAAACACAATCAGTGACTGTAGCATACAAATACAAATATGTCTTTCTCTCTTCCATGGGGAAGTGAGTGGGGAATGATGAGTGAAGGTGTAGAAAATTAAGAAAATTTCTCACATGGACGGGAAAGAAATGATGATTCTGTTACACAGCTCATCAAAAGGCAGGAGGACGGTGAATCCCATGAACCCGAGGTATGGCACAATGGTTAAACGTGCCCAAAAGGAGTGTCTGCTTGGTTAAAGCAGAGGTGCCCTTGGAATTACATCACA
This sequence comes from Ginglymostoma cirratum, assembly GCA_024137785.1. NCBI lineage: Eukaryota > Metazoa > Chordata > Chondrichthyes > Orectolobiformes > Ginglymostomatidae > Ginglymostoma > Ginglymostoma cirratum. The sequence continues at coordinate 31,193,980 of JAHRHZ010000028.1, read as the reverse complement.
ATGTCAGTTATTGAGGAAAGGACAAACAGCAGGTTTAAATAAATCGAATCAAGAAAAGATGCTCAGCTCTCACACAGAGAACCTATTCTGCTTCATGCTTGGCTATGGAGCCAGTACACAATTCCCAGCAGCAGGTGGGATCAGAATCCTGGAGTCTTGGCAGAGTGTTCACAACTAGTTATAAAGAGAAGGAAAGAGTGATGCCCTGTAATTTAGTTGCGGTGTTTATCTTAGCATCAGGTAGATTAGGTGTATATTCTCTTTTAATGATTCTGCTTCACCATTGGGATTGGAGGCTCCAGTAAATCCTGGGGCTAAAGGCTTCTAATGCCAGGGCATATTCGCAAACAGGATGAAATGTTTGCTGTTTAAACATAGCTGCTGCACACAGGCTGGAATCATTTTAATAATAAATCCAGATTTGTGAGTAATCATGTGAAAAGGTTATCATTCCGGGTGTGGCTCCTTCAGGTTAAATCGAAACCATGGATAGCCTCCATCAAACATTGAGGGGATAAACCTCCTCCGCGTCTTCCACTCTATCTTGGGTGAGGGAGTCACTGGCTAGGGCAGCGTTTATTGCTTATCCTTAATTGCCCAGAGGGCAGTTAAGAGTCATCCACATTGCTGATGGATCTGGAGTCACGTGTAGGCTAGACTAGGTAAGGATGGCAGTTTCTTTCCCTAAAGGATATTAGTGAACCAGATGGGTTTTTTTTCCAAAAATCCACAATGGATTATTAGTCATCATTAGATTCTTAATTCCAGATATTAATTAAATTCAAATTCTCCACCTGCTGTGGCCGGATTCAAACCCAGGTCCCCAGAACACTTTTCTGGGTCTCTGGATTAAAGTCCAGTGATAACACAACAAGGCCATTGCTTCTCCCTACACTGTTTCCTCAGTGTCCTATACTGTACACTGACTGTCTATACATCCATGCTATCTCCTCGTCCTCCACATTACTGCACTACCCTCTAATGCTCCATAGCCACACACCATCTTTTGGCCCTCTATATCCTCAAATTATCTCCTGACATTCCACCTGCACAATTTATCCATGTCCCCATCTCTTCTGATGTAAGGTGTGATATTTATAGATGCATACATATAAATATTAATTCATTTTGAATTTAGATGTTTTGAAGTTAAACTGGTGGCATATAAGCTTTTCCTGTATTAGAAGCCATTCAATGATTAGCTTGTAAGTATTTCTGTAGGCATGGTGATTTCTTTTTAAGAAACATAGCATAAGAGAAAGACATATTGAAGAGTAATGGATTTTGATTTAAATTGGGAGAATTTTACAAGTGAAATGGTAAACAGTTTTGCATAATGCTCAATTTAGAAGGTCAGGGATTGATTTATTTTCTTTGGATTAGGGGAAACACCCATAGTTCGGTGAAAAAGTATCTTATCTCAAATGGGAGGTATTTCCTTATTTTACAAATCAAGGATACAGTCCAACAAAGAAGTTGAGAATGTAAAGATATTGAGAGACACTGGAGTGAGTCAGTCATTGATTATCCTAATAAAAATAAGATGTTTTGAGGAAGGGTCACCAGACCCGAAACTTTAACTCTGATTTTTCTTCACAGATGCTGAGTTTTTCCAGCAACTTCTGTTTTCGTTCACTGATTATCCTATTTGTCTTTCAGAGGGGCTAGTAAAGGAAAAAAAAATAGAGAAATACATGATGATTACAAATCCGTTTCATTATACCGGGTTGCATTAGAGAATGACTTAATAAATGGAGAAGTTGTGATGGGAGTAGAGGAACAAATTCCTAATGAAGGAATTGACTCAATATGTTCAAGCTTATTGACTTCACCAAGGATGGGAAAACCAGTGGAGATAGAAGAAACTGAAATGTTCCAAAAGGAACATCCTGCATTGATTCCTGGCTGTATTCTGATTAGATCTCAGGCCCATAGATTTAGCCAGGAAGAAAACAAACCATGGAAACAGGGAGATATTTTGGGAGTTCAGTTAGTGGATATAATGTTCAAAAAAATGAAAAGGATGAAAGTAACAAGAAATGGGGCTGTGATGTTTCTACTTTAATAGACATACTAGCGAATTTAGAATTGAAAAGTTTATACCAAACACTGTCAGAGATTATATCAAAAACAATAGCTGAATGTTTTTAAAGGAAAGGAAAGAACTGTGGATGCTGTAAATCAGGAAAAAAAACAAAGTTGCTGAAAAAGCTCAGCGGGTCTGGCAGCTTCTGTGAAGAAAAAAGCAGAGTGAATGTTTCGGGTCCAGTGACCCTTCCTCAGAACCCAGTTCTGAAGAAGGGTCACCGGACCTGAAACGTTAACTCTGTTTGTAATTTCACTGATGCTGTCAATGGGGGAGGTGATGGCCTAGTGGTCTATCATTGAACTGTTAACCTAGAGACCCAGGTAATGCTCTGGGGTCCCAGGTTCGAATCCTGCCACAGCAGATGGTGGAATTTGAATTCAACAAATATCTGGAATTGAGAATCTAATGTTGATTGAAAACCCCATCTGGTTCACTAATATCCTTTAGGGAAGGAAATCTGCCATCCTTACCTGGTCTGGCCTACATGTTTCTCCAGACCCACAGCAATGTCGTTGACTCTTAACTGCCCTCTGGGCAATTAGGGATGGGCAATAAATGCTGCCTGGCCAGCAACACCCCCATCCCATAAAGGAACAAATAATAAAGGGACCTGCTGAACTTTTCCAGCAACTTTGTTTTTGAAGCTAAATGCTATTACTTCAAAAACCAAGTGCTGATGAGGAAATGGAGACTACCTCAAATACCAATTAATGAGGAATGGTCCATCAGGTGTTAGTCCCATCTGAGTACGGTAACCAAGCTTTATGAGTGCTTCATGAAATTCCAATGGTAGGTCACATAGTTACTAGGAAAATACAGGCTGAGAATTTAAAATGGACTGCATTGGAAAGATGGCACCAAACACAGAAGTCTATGTTCAGAGTTGGTTGCCAAGAAGGCCCTAATAATTGGAATAAGGGAGTGCCTTTGTTACTATTTGTAATCTATTGGCCAAGATTAGTCAAAGGTGTGGTCAAATTCTGCCAGACATGCCATATATGTCAGCATTGGCGAATCACCAGCCCACAAGTAAACATTCTACTTTAATCCAACAGAAGTTTTCGATGACTGGTTTAGCATGATCTTAACACATTATGCAGCACCCCTATCAGAAACCAGGAATGAGAACCAGCACCTTTTAACAGTTATAACATTCCCATTAAATTTCCTGAAGCAGAACCCATTTTAAAAATTATTGCAAAAATGATGGTGGAAAATGAAGTTGATTTTGTTTTACAAATTATGGATTACCTATAGAAATACAATCAAATCAAGGTTTGAATTTTATGTTGTGAATATTCAAAAAAGTGATGACCAGTTTGGGAATAAAACAATTTACGTCTTTCACTTCTCACACACAATTTCGGAGTGGGTTTCAAATATAGCATAAAACTTGAAAGACCATGGTTAGAGTTTATTGCCTTGTAATTATTTGGGATTAGCGATACTCCAAATGAATCCCCAGAATTTAGTCCTTTTTCAACAATATATGGACATGAAGTGAGAGGACCATTTAAATTGATTAAAGCAAAATTGATAAACCAAAGCTCAGAATTGATGTTTCCAATCCATCTTTCAAGTTTCAGACAAAAACGAACCCACTGCCTGTCAGTTGGCTAAAAAGCATTTAAAGAATGTACAAAAACAATGAAATCTAGAGGAGACAAAAGAGGCCAAAGATCAGTATTTTACTGTGGGAGACACAGTTTTGAAGTTTGTTACCTGTCTATGGACAATTACTAAGAAGTTTCACCCAACCTTATCAAATCAAAAGAAATTCAATGTGTGTATTTTGTAATTAATATTCCAGAAATGAGAAAGATTCAGCAACTTGTTGAAAATATATTATGACAGGGATGATAGTAAAAAGGGGGAAAAATGCTTAGTGAAAAAAAAGGAAGTAAAATTGAAATGTCTGAGCAATTAGAGAGAGAACTAGGTATCGAAAATTCAAAAGTTGACTTTCCAAAAATCACTTTGGAAATACAGAGATGTTTAAATGTTAGGTAGCATCATGTTTTATCTCCTAAAAACTATCAAAGTGATTTATGAGGGCTATGACATAAATCAAGTTGTTGGAATGGTCAAGTAGGAATGGCTTTGATAGTACTTGAAGCTAACATGGAGCATGCATTACCCATTAAACAACACCCTCACAGACTCAATTTGAGCAGTTGGCTTCAGTAAGGCAAGATACTCATTTAAAGTGGGCAATAATATTATAAGAGTCCCTGAATTATGAACATCTGATGTATGAATGCTCATATTTATGAACGTAGTCTCATACATGGCTGTACTTTTAAAGCCCTGATATATGAACATTTCCTGTACTTATGAAAGGCCACTTTATATTGCCCTGTGTTGTATTCTGACTTGTGTACAAGTTGACTTATGAATGGACTTCAGGGTGGAACCTGTTCACAACCTGGGGACTGCCTTATCAAACTGAGTCACAGCAGCTGGAGCTCACCTATCATGATGCTGCTGAAACTGGATGGATCACAAAGATTCTGCATCATTTATTGCACAGTCAGCATGCTTAAAAAAGAGATTCATATCTCATTCTGAGACTGGAGGACTGTATTGAATGAATTGGACATGCGCAATTTGTTACAAAAATCACCTTTCTAAAAGAATGTTGGCAAGCTCCATTGACTGATAGACTCAAATAACTTTGGTAACACTGAATGCATACTATCAGCACAAAGTCATATTATTTGTTATAAAAAATACACCAGATGCATTCCAATGATTCAGCAATTGAGCCATTGAACGTCCATGTAATTGTATTGTTTACATCAACAGTTTGCTTGTTTTCAGCCAAACCTGGGAATTATATTTGCACCACCTGAATGAAGAGTTAAGTCAGCCACAAAAAATCCAATTTAGTCATTATCAATACAGTGTGGAGCTGTGGGAACACAGCAGGTCAGGCAGCGTGAGAGGAGCAGGAAAGTTGACATTTCGGATCGGGACCCTTCGTCAGGACTGGAGAGGGGGAAGGGGGCTCAGAAATAAATAGATGGATGGGGATGGATCCGGGGAAGGCGGGGTGGGATGATACATAAGTGCAGGTAGGTGTTAGTGGAGATTGGTGAGTGGTAAGGGTGGGATGTGTAGGTAGGAAAGAAGATGGACAGGTAATGTTCAGGTCAAGGAGGTGGAGATGAGAGGGAAGGCTGGATATGGGTTGAGGCCAGGGGTGGGGAGATTTTGAAACTGGTGAATTTTATATTGAGGCCATCGAGCTGTAAGTTCCTGAGGTGGAATATGAGGTGTTGTTCTTCCAGCTTGCATGTGGTGTCAGTGCGACACTGAAGGAGGCTCAGGATGGACATGTCACCCAGGGAGTGGGTCATAGATGACCTGTTTGGGCAGAAATGGGACAAGACTTTGGAATGAATTTATGGGCTGTTTGGGGTTTCCCATGCTTCAGACAAAATGTGAAATTTTGTGTTATGTTGGCCTGAGTGGATTTTCTTGCAAGTTTGTTCTATAATTCAACATTGTTATTACAGCTTGAACAAACTTGTTGAAAAAAGACATGAACACTCTTGTGAACCTTTAATTTTTAAGTGTCTTTGAAAACTTGAAAGCTGTGCCCAGTTTCAGTCAAATCAATGTATAAGAGGCAATTAAAACAAGCTGTTGATGGCAGCAACATCGATGTCAATGCATGATGATAAGACGGGAACCAAATAGCCTGATAGATATTTTTCAAAGAAATTAACCAAAAGTCAAAATAGATATTCCATGGTCGAGAAGGAGGTGTTGAGAAGATATTATAAACTGTTAAAAAAATTAGTCACCTTAAGTAGTTTAGTAAAATATCCAGACCAGAAGTCTTTGGTCAAATTCCTGAAGGGTTTATTTGAAGCTGAGTGTGTTTAAGTTTAATTATATGAAGGCTCCCGAAGGGTGCTGTTAGATAATCAAGTCATGAAATTGAAACCACAGTTAAGCTAAGCCTTGTAAACCTGAGAGCGAAATAAATTGTCTCCAGTGGGAGTATTCTAAGAGAATGTTATTAAATTGATATTATAAGTTATGGTGTGTTTCAAAATCTCTAAACTTGCATTATATGTAAGTTTGTTCCATTGTTAGAGCAAATCTGTAATATTGCATGTTTATGTTTCAATGAGAGACCACCTTGTTGAAACCAAAATGAAATAAAGTATGCTTTGGTCAATTTCCAGCAAGGCCAGCTTTTTATAAAGGCTGATGTCATCAGTACAGTCTATGGCACAACTCTTCCCATTTCAGAAGCAAAGACAGAGATGGTGCAAGTATTCCAGGAATTTTCACAAAGATTCAGTTTGATGGTTAACAGTCTCCTCGCTGACTACGTGGGAAATTGAGATCGAGTGGCTCAAAGCGATAGTAAAACCCTATTGTTTAATTTCCCTCTGTTGTCACAGATGGTTTCGGAGATGGTGGGGTATCGTCTGTGGTAGAGTGCAATAACTGAGAAGACTTTTCAATGCAAATAGATTTCGTTCGTAAAACAAAATGCTAGCAGGAGGTTTACAAAGACACACACAGGACTCCTGAACCGATTCAAGGCTTCTTCTTATTGGCAAAGATAAGCCAAGGGCCAGGGACATTCTGCATGTACAGATCTACTTAACTTAATTCGTCGCTTAATTGACATATATTACGTATCTTTTAGTTAATTTAACAAGGAAGGATTATCGTAAACACATATAAACAGATTTTGTGCAGAAACCTAAAGTAATGGGGAGACTTTCCCATGTAGCATTTTACATTAATCATTTATCCCTTGTGAGATGTGAGTGCTGATGGCTGGGCCAACATTTATTGCCTATCCCTAACTGCCCTTGGAGAAGGTGATAGAGCATAGTAGACTTGGAATGGATTTAGAATTCATCCATTGCACTCCCCCATTCAAAATGGAATGTGTTTGTTTGTGAATTCTGTGTATTAGAACATAAGACGTAGGCAATGCAGTCTGGCCTGCTCCATAATTGGTATGATCATGGCTGAGCTCACCTCAGCATCTTTACCACTTTCTTGCCTGCTCCCCATAACCCTTTAACCTGTCACTAAATAAAACCTTGTCTATCTCCTCCTTAACTTCCCAGCATTCACCACACGCTGAAGCAGTGAATTCCACAGATTGATGACCCTTTGAAAGACGTAATTCCTCCTCATCTCTGTCTTAAATTGGCCAGCCCTTATACTAAAATGATGACCTCTCATTCTAGATTGACCCACATGAGGAAACATTCTTAGCAGTCAAATGAATGCTCTTAGCTCATCCGTTGTAAATATCTGTCCTTGCTGCGTTCACAAGCCACTATTAATAGACCAAGATCAAACACAATCAGCTGCAAGTTCGGATTCATTCACAGCCAAGCTGTGGTTACCCCACCACTCCTAATTCTCAATCTGCACAGTTTGACTGATGTATTTTTATTATGCCCCAAGGCAAAAAACAGTAAAATCTGTCTCCCAAGCTGGTCAAGCCTTTCTGTTCTGGATGTTCCCATGGCTTTCAAAATGTTTACAAAAGCTGATGCACAGCAGTTGTAAAAACAAAATGATGTTCACTTGCTCAGATGCTGAAAGTTTTTTGATTGACAGAATCACACCCAACTCTCAGCCCAAGTGTGGAAGGATAAAATTCTAACCAATTTTAAACAGTGAGAAGATCAATTTTGGAAAGAATGTCGCTGGTGTGTTTGTTACTTCATCTTTTTGACAGCCATCAAACCCCGCAGAGAACATAGCTTGTATTTGAAGGGGGCCATCTTCAAACTAATCTATGAAAAGACGATTTCAGAGTGTGTGTGGTTATCTACAGAACAGGCCCTTCAGGGAGATGACAGATAGCATTGACTCAACTGCAAATTATATGGATTTCTTTCAGAAATTAACAGTTCGAGATCCAAAAGCAACAAATTACAGATGCTGGAGATCTGAAATAGAATGAAGAAAAGTTAGAAATATTCAGCAGTCCTTTGGAAGTTAACATTTCATATTCGTGAACTTTCATCAGAAATGGGGAAAGTTTGCACAGTTTCAGGAAATGAAGGTGCAGGATATGGAGAAATGAACAAAAGGGGTGATCTGAGAGAGGGTAGGGGAAGATGATTTCAAACGGCAGGAGTTTTCAGAGTGCCAGGCCAAAGGAAATGGAGCAGGACAGGTAAAGACAAGACTAGAGGAGATGTAAACGGCAAGATACTGAACATTGTCATCCCAAGTCAAAAGAAATTACAGAAAAACAAGAGGGAACAATGAAGCAAAGAAAAACAAGTCAAAATGGGGTCTGACTTATGATTTAAAATTATTGCACTCAGAACTGAACTCATAAGGTAATAGGATGCCGAGTTGAAAGATGAGGTCTTATTTCTGAAGTTTGTGTTGGGCTTTAATGGAACTTGTTAACAAGTCAAGGGCAGTAATGTCAGTGTGAGAATAAGGTATAGAATTATGCCCCAGCAGCCAAAGTGTGAAGTTTTAACATCCATACAAACAGTTAATCTGTTAACCAGAAATGGCCGAGGCATTGAACAGGTATTTTGTATCGGTCTTCACAGTGGAGGACACTAATAACATGCCAGTAATTGACAAAGAGACAAAGGTAGATGAGGACCTGGAAACAATCATTATTACGGAAGAGATTGTGTTGGGCAAGCTAATGGAACTAAGTATTGATAAGTCTCCTGGCCCTGATGGAATGCATCCCAGGGTACTGAAAGAGATGGAGGGAGAAATAACAGGTGCACTGGCAATAATTTTCCAAAGTTCGCTGGACTCTGGGGCAGTCCCAGCAGATTGGAAAACAGTAAATGTGACGCCACTGTTTAAAAGGGAAGGTAGACAAAAGATGGAGAATTATATACCGGTTAGCTTAACCTCTGTAGTGGGGAGGTTGCTTGAGTCTATTATCAAGGAAGAAATAGCAAGGCATCTCGATAGAAATTGTCCCGTTGGGCAGGCGCAGCATGGGTTCATGAAGGGCAGGTCATGCTTGACAAATCTTTTAGAATTCTATGAAGACATTACGAGCAAGGTGGACTATGGGGACCCAGTGGATGTGGTGTACCTGAATTTCCAAAAGGCCTTCGACAAGGTGCCCCACAAGAGACTGCTGCATAAGATAAGGATGCATGGCGTTAGGGGTAAAGTATTAGCATGGTTAGAGGATTGGTTGACTAATAGGAAGCAAAGATTGGGGATAAATGAGTGCTATTCTGGCTGGCAATCAGTGACGAGTGGTGTGCCTCAGGGATTGGTGTTGGGACCGCAATTATTTACAATTTATATAGATGATTTGGAGTTGGGGACCACATGTAGGGTGTCAAAGTTTGCAGATGACACTGAGATGAGTGGCAGAGCAAAGTGTGCAGAGGACTGTGAAACTTTGCAGAGGAACATAGATAGGCAAAGGTCTGGCAGATGGAATACAATGTAAATAAATGTGAGGTCGTACATTTTGGTCGGAGTAATAGTAAAAAGGATGATTACTTGAATGGTAAAAAGTTGCAGCATGCTGCTATGCAGAGGGACCTGGGTGTCCTTGTGCATGAATCACAGAAGGTTGGTCTGCAGGTACAACAAGTAATTAGGACGACAAATGGAATTTTGTCCTTCATTGCTAAAGGGATTGAGTTTAAAAGCAGAGAGGTTATGTTGCAGCTGTACAAGGTGCTGGTGAGGCCACACCTGGAGTACTGTGTGCACTTTTGGTCTCCTTATTTGAGAAAGCATGTACTGGCACTGGAGGAGGGGCAGAGGACATTTACTCATTTGATTCCGGAGTTGAGGGGGTTGGCTTATGAGGAGAGACTGAGTATATTGGGATTATATTCATTGGAATTCAGAAGATTGAGGGGGGATCTTATAGAAACATATAAAATTATGAAGGGAATAGATAAGATACAAGTAGAGAGGATGTTCCCACTGGCAGGTGAAGCTAGGACAAGAGGGCATGGCCTCAAGATTAGAGGGAGCAGATTTAGGACTGAATTGAGAAGGAACTTCTTCACCCAGAGGGTTGTTAATCTATGGAATTCCTTGCCCAGTAAAGTAGTTGATGCTACTTCAGTAAACGTTTTTAAAGCTAAGGTAGATTTTTTTTGAACAATAAAGGAATTAAGGGGTACAGTGAGAGCGCGGGTAAGTGGATCTGAGTCCACGATAAGATCAGGCATGATCTTGTTGAATGGCGGAGCAGGCTCGAAGGTCCGGACGGCCTACTCCTGCTCCTAGTTCTTATGTTCTTATGTAATTGCACAAGTCTACAAGTAGCCAGGCTTAATATCACCACAGATAACAAGGTGTGGAGGTGGATGAACACAGCAGGCCAAGCAGCATCAGAGGAACCGTTCATCCAGCTCCACACCTTCTTATCTCGGATTCTCCAGCATCTGCAGTTCCTATTATCTCTTAATATCACCACAAATGGTTCAAAGTACAAATGGTAGAAAAAGTAACAAACTAAGAATAGACTCTGAAAGGATCCATTCTATGTTGAATCCCAAATAGTCTGGCTCTTTTCATCACTTCTTGCTTCTCCAGTTCCATGTTGTAAACCTAACATTATTCCAGTCATTCACAGGGCATAGGCATCACTGACTTGGTCAGCATTTATTGCTCATCGTTCATTGCACAGAGGGGCAGTTAAGAATGAACTACATTGCAATTGGTCTGGAGTCTCATCCAGGCCATTTAGGGTAAGGGAGGCAGATTTCCGTCCTGAAAGGAAATGAGTAAATCAGATGGGTTTTTACAACAATTAACAGTGGATAGTTACATGGCTGCCATTAGGCTAGCTTTTAATTCCAGATTTTTATTGAATTCAAATTTCACCATTTGGCAAGGTGGGATTCAAACCTGCACCACAGAACATTAACCAGGGGTTTGGCTGGATTACTAGTCCAGTGACATTACCACTATGCCACCAACTCTTCCTAATTGCTTCGAATTAACTTCACAAATCCATAATTTTCATTAAATAGGTTGGGGCAGGGTTAGGGGGCACATTCACAGACCTTTGTTGGCTTATTTGCAGGGGGAGGGGACATAGAACAGAACAGGAGACTATTACACATCCTTTCATTCCACTCCTGAGGTTTCTCCCACAATTTCAGAGGGCAGACAATGTGAGATGAACAGGGCATTCTTTTACCACCCTGGGCTATATTGTGGGAAATAAAGAAATGTGTAAATCCTTTGATGCCCATCAAAGACATCTCCCCTCCACCTGAGATAGTATCTACTCCACCTCCCTCATCTCCTGAACTTGAACCTGAACTCCCAACTCCCCTACCCCATTCTCTGGGAACCTGCTCTCTCCCATCCCCAAATCCTGGATGTAGCTGAATGAGGGACTCATCTTTTTCCTGGTCCTCACTCTTCATCCCAGAAATGATCTTTCCTTGCTCCCGGCACTGCTGGGAATATTCAGTTGCTGGACCAATTAAATTTGCTGGCAGCTCCTAAGTGTGAGGTCCCTTTTCCTGAAGGGGCAGACGTCCCACTTTCAGCTCAAACAAGGACCACTCAGGACAATCTTTTCCAAAGCTGGTCAGCTCAACACTTTTCTACTGTGGAGAGTAGACATAAATGCAGAACTTTACCAAAACTTCTTTGAAAATCCAAGCTAATTAAGGCAAGTGGATTTCCCTTGTCATTTTCTCATGAATACCAGAACATTTTTAAAAATTCAGTGGATCTTTATAGGGTAGCTACTGTGAGAATGTTTTGTCCGTTTAATGTGTCTTAGACATGAGGATTACAGGAATAATGGGATACTCTCAGGTGTATATTAGCCATAACTGAGCCCCCCTGAGACAATTGAACATTGAACATAGCTTCTCTCAGTTTCGTAGTGGTGGGCCCTGGGTCACACACACATGGTTCGGGGAAACAATTGGCCATTTTAGTTGCCTCTATGCAAATCGGATCTTGGAATCCGTGGGCTCTGGAATCCCAGTGGTGGAGATTAGGCCAGGTCTATTCTCAGAGTAATTCTTTTGGACAGCCAGAGTAGTCCATTGGAGAGCTAAGATAATCCCTGTGGATGTAGTCCCAGAGCGCCTTCAGGGATACATTGAGAAATCCCCTGGAGATGGTATCAAGTGCCCTTTGGGATTATTAACTATGGAGAAAATTGTGTGTAAAACTATCTGAAGTGTCAAGACATGTAAACGCCCATAAACTCTTGTAAAGTCTTATCAAAACTTGTCAAAACGCATTTTTCTGGATTGAGAGTGCCTTGCTCACTCCAGTGTAATCTGCAATATATAAGTCGATTAGAACCTGATTATTTTCTCTTGAGTGTATGGGTACTTGCTGATATTAGATGATTTAGCGTGCATTGTATCCAAGAACTTTAGTTTTTATATCCATTTCTACCCTTCTTTGAGCCAGGTCCCTGTAATTGCCACAACAATATATTTTCATGTGGTTATTTGTGCAACCCACAGGTCTTATTTGCTGCACTCTTTGCATTCACACACATGAACAGTATTTTATGGACCAGACCAGGCCATCTCAAAATAATTTAAAAAGGTAGCCCAGGCACAATTTTTTTCTTATTTTAAAGGTAGATGTGAAGTGTGTGTTCCAGATATGATGTGACAGATATTAGTAAAACCTTCATGAAAATATATGTTTGCCCTCATGGGGAACCTAGAACTAGGGTTACAGAAAAGCAAAGCGCACAGAGAATATGATGTCAAACTAGTCAATGTTAAGCAAAACATAATTTATTTAAACACTATACTTAAAATACAAACAAAAGAAAGAGGAATTTGGGTTAACTTAACTGCTGGAAAACTTAACTGAATAATAGATACATGACCTATTACTCATTAACTGTTCCAATATAGTAACATCCCTTAAACACAACCCTTGGCAAAAAGGCAAACTCAGACTCAGATTTTTACATGCAGTTCTCTAATTCAGGAGGAAGAAACATTAAGAAAGTGTAGCAGCCAAGAGACATTCACTGAAGCTCCAACTCTTTTGACACCCCAAACAGCTTCTGATTTACTGATAAACCAAAACCCAGAAATCTGGATCTGTGAGAGCTGGCCACACCCGTTCAGACTGTTTCTATTATTTTAACTTTTAAAACAAAACCTAAAGACCTCACATGTTGTTTACTCTGGTGGACAGCTCATCACCTCTGCCTTGCAACATCTATTCAAAAAAAAGGACGAAATAACCTTTTAAAGTGACAGCTTCATCATAAGTAACACTAATTTAGACTTTATTGCTTTTCCTCTTCTGCTCATCCAATCGAATATCCTACTGTTTCTGATTTTGGGGATTCCGGTACTTTCTATCTTTCCTCGTGCTCTGTACAACTTGATATTCCTCTTGACCATTATCTCCTGGTTCCAACATCCTCGCCAAGTTAGCTCAGACCCTCCCTGGTAGCACTTGCAGGTTACCCCTCAAGAAACTGATCTGCCTGGGTGCAATTCATCAGGTCAGTACAGATTCTGCTAGTTTTACCAGAAACTAAAACTAAACAAACAACTGTGAATGCTGGAGATCTGAAACAATCTAAAATAGAAATTGCTGGAGAAGCTCAGCAGATCTGTGGAGAAAAAAAAACTAACCTTTCAGGTCATGTGAGCTGTCAAGGTGCTGCCAGGCCTGCTGAGTTTCTCCAGCACTTTCTATTCTAGTTTGTTTTTGCTATAAACAAACTGTTTTCATCGTGAAGTCTCCTCGCTCTCAAGAACTCTGGAACAAAGTAAATCTTTAGTAAAACCTTTACGAAAATATATGTTAGACCTCATGGGGAACGTGGAACTAGGGTTACAGAAAAGCAAAGCGCACAGAGGATAAAACATTTATTCAGTAAGAAAAAAAGAACATGGGCTACATTTCAATGAAATAAATGTGAAATACTGTAAATGCTGCAAATAAAAATGAAAATGCTGGAGAACCTTAGCAGATCTGATAGCATGGTGTGGAGAGAGAAACAAAGTTAGGATTTTGAGTCCAATATGGCTCTGCTTCAGAACTGTGAACCAGGGGCATAATTTCAGAATAAGAGGCCTTCATTTTCTCATCTCACCGATAGTCCCCCACAACTGAGGATGATTCTCTTCCACTCTCATGGTAAGTCTGCGGGTGAATGTAGAGACCGATGCAGTTACCACAGACCGATGCGGCTACCACAGGCAGATGCGGCTACCACAGACCGATGCGGCTACCACAGGCGGATGCGGCTACCACAGACCGATGAGGCTACCACAGACCGATGAGGCTACCACAGGCAGATGCGGCTACCACAGACCGATGAGGCTACCACTGGCAGATGCGGCTACCACAGACCGATGCGTTTATCACAGACCGATGTGGCTACCACAGGCCGATGCGGCTACCACAGGCCAAAGTGGCTACCACAGACCGATGCAGCTACCACAGGCAGATGCGGCTACCACATGCGGATGCGGCTCTCACAGGCGGATGCTGCTACCACAGCAAATGCGGCTACCGCAGGCGGATGCGGCTATCACAGGCCGATGCGGCTATCACAGGCCAAAGCGGCTATCACAGGTGGATGCAGCTACCACAGACCGATGCGGCTACCAGAGGCAGATGCGGCTACCACAGGCGGATGCGGCTATCACAGGCGGTTGCTGCTACCACAGGCAGATGCGGCTACTACATGCGGATGTGGCTATCACAGGCAGATGCGGCTATCACAGGCAGATGCGGCTATCACAGGCGGATGTGGCTACCACAGGCTGTTACTTTTGAAGCAGAAGGTGGCTGTGGGAAGGAGTGGGTGGGACGTTGGCGTGGCAGCACGCTCCTTTCACTGTTTTAGCCCGGCTTGTATCTTTTCCCGATGGCAAGTCTCAAGATGCTCAAGGCTTTCCCTGATGGTATTCCTCTACTTTGGACGGTCTTGGGCCAATGATTCCCAGGTTCCGTGGGAATGCTGGACTTCACCAGTAAGGCCTTGAGGGTATCCCTGAAGCACTTCCTCTGTCCACTTGGGGGCTTGCCTGCTGTTTTGGTGCTGGGAGTAGAGCACCTGCTTGGGGAGCCTCGTATTGGTCATGCAGATGACGTACCCAGCCCATTGCAGCCAATCAAGGGCAGTCAGTGCCTCGATCATCGTTTAAAGACAGAAATAACTGTGGCTTCTTGCCTTACTCTGTCTGTTATGATTCCAGTTGTAGTAAATTCTATGCAAGTCAGATCTCAGAGTGAAACCTGGCTTGTTAGATCCTAACTTTACGTTTTTTTTAAATCCTGGAGGTCACATCCTGAACACATTTACAAGAGGCTGCTTTTAACACAAAGAATGAAACATTTATTAGACAAGGAAAAAGAACATGGACTGCATTGCAATAAATAAAGGCAATGGTCTGTGGTTGCTGGAGAACCAAACTAAAATAAAGAAGGTGCTAGAGAAAATCAGCAGGTCTAACAGCGTCAGTGGGAAAAGAAACAAGAGTTAAGGTTTCTAGTTCAAAACAATATTCTTCAGAACTAAAGCACATTAGGCATCTGGAGAATGAGGGAAGATCTTATAGAAACATATAAGATTACGAAGGGAATAGATAAGGTGGAGGCAGGGAGGTTGTTTCCGCTAGCAGGCGAAACTAGGACTAGAGGACATCGCCTCAAAATAAAGGGAAGCAGATGTCGGACTGAGGTCAGGAGGAACTTCTTCACCCAAAGGGTTGTGAATCTGTGGAATTCCCTGCCCAGTGAAGCGGTTGAAGCTACCTCGCTGAATGTTTTTAAGGCAAGGCTAGATAAATTTTTGAACAGTAAAGGAATTAAGAGTTATGGTGAGTGGGCGGGTAAGTGGAGCTGAGTCTCAAAAAGATCAGCCATGATCTTATTAAATGGTGGGGCAGGCTCGAGGGGCCGGATGGCCTACTCCTGCTCCTAGTTCTTATGTTTTTATAAGAAAAGGTTAAAAAAAGAAAGTTTTGTTACAAAATCAGAAAAAGATTCATTTCCAAATGATCCTTTTTAATCCACATTATTCTTAAAAATTCGCAGATCTCAGTGAAGAATCATCACAATCATCGCACTACAGCTCCTTGCTTACTCAGACTGGGATAACTGCTTCGGGCTTCCTTGCAGCGAATTTCTGTGCAGTCACTAAATACACTTTCTATTTATTTGCTGTCACTACCCAACTCACCTGACATCAACTGCAAACTAAACTCACTGATTCTTCTAATTTCCAACCTAAAAATAAATAAATGAGTTTCCTAAACTTCGCTACCCAGCTGCCTTGCCTCTACTCTGTGTGAATCCACACACAAACTCATTAACAATTTCTGGTAATGTTTTGTTTTCCTACCCGTCTGTGCCCCAGCCACCAGGCAACGACACATTTCCTCCCTCCTCCTCTACTCTTATTTTAAAAATACACTGAACAAGCCAATTAGATACAGAGTTGGCTGAAATGTAATACACAGATGGTGGTGGTGGATAGTTGCTTTTCACACTGGAGGCCTGTGACCAGCGGTGTGCCACAAGGATTGGTGCTGGGTGCACTGCTTTTTGTTATTTATATAAATGATTTGGATGTGAGCGTAGGAGGTATGGTTAGTACTTTGGCAGATGACACCAAAATTGGAGGTGGACTGGACAGTGAAGAAGGTTATCTCAGAGTACGACGGGACCCTGATCAGATGGGCCAATGGGCCGAGGAGTGACAGATGAAGTTTAATTTAGATAAATATGAGGTGCTTCATTTTGGAAAGGCACATCAGAGCAGGACTTATACACTTAATGGTAAGGTCCTGGGGAGTGTTGCTGAACAAAGAGACCTTAGAGTGCAGGTTCATGGTTCCCTGAAAGTGGAGTCGCAGGTAGGTGGAATAGTGAAGAAAGCATTTAGTATGCTTTCCTTTATCGGTCAGTGCATTGAGTTGAGAGGGTCATGTTGTGGCTGTACAAGACATTGGTTAGGCCACTTTTGAAATATTATACGCAATTCCAGTCTCCCTGCTGTAGGAAGGATGTTGTGAATCTTGAAAGGGTTCAGAAGAGGATGTTGCCAGGGTTGGGGGGGTTTGAGCTATAA
Organism: Ginglymostoma cirratum; assembly: GCA_024137785.1. Classification (NCBI taxonomy): domain Eukaryota; kingdom Metazoa; phylum Chordata; class Chondrichthyes; order Orectolobiformes; family Ginglymostomatidae; genus Ginglymostoma; species Ginglymostoma cirratum. The sequence continues at coordinate 31,176,839 of JAHRHZ010000028.1, read as the reverse complement.
AGAGAGGCTGAATAGGCTGGGGCTATTTTCCTGGAGCATTGGAAGCTGAGGGTTGACCTTTTAGAGGTTTATAAAATCATGAGAGGCATAGATAGCGTGAATACCTAATGTCTTTTCTCCAGGGTGGGGGAGTCCAAAACTAGAGGGCATAGGTTTAAAGTGAGACGGGAAAGATTTAAAAGGGACCTAAGGAGCAACTTTTTCATGCAGAGGGTTGTGCGTGTATGGAATGTACTGCCAGAGGATTTGCTGGAGGCTGGTACAATTACAACATTTAAAAGGCATCTGGATGGGCATATGAATAGGAAGGGTTTAGAGAGAGATGGGCTCAATGCCCAAATGAGACTAGATTTGTATAGGATAGATGGTTGGCAAAGATGAGTTGGACTGAAGGTTCTGTTTCCATTCTGTACAGCTCTATGACTCTATTCACCACAAGCTTTTAAACTCTCATTAAAATGTATGCAACAAGAAGCATCTCCAGACTTGTCACCACCACAGCTCCCATGCTCACAACTGACACTGTGAAAATGACCAACCATGTCTTGCCTTTCTTAGCACACAAAATGCAAAAAGTACAAAGTAAGCACTGCTCCTAACAATCTTTGCAATTTTCTACTCCAGAAAGCAGTGAAAGCTGAGTCATTAAGTACGTTCAATAGTGAGATACATACAGTTTTGGAGTGATGATAGGAACTGCAGATGCTGGAGAATCCGAGATAACAACGTGTAGAGCTGGATGAACACAGCAGGCCAAGCAGCATCATAGGAGCAGGAAAGCTCGATGTTTTGGGCCTAGACCCTTCATCAGAAATGGGGGAGGGGAAGAGGGTTCTGAAATAAATAGGGAGAGAGGGGAGGCAGATAGAAGATGGATAGATGAGAGGATAGGTGGAGAGGAGACAGACAAGTCAAAGAGGTGGGGATGGATCCAGTAAAGGTGGGTGTAGGTGGAGTGGTAGGGAAGAGATAGGTCAGTCCAGGGAGGACGGACAGGTCAAGGGGGCAGGATGAGGGTAGTAGGTAGGAAATGGGGGTGCAGCTTGAGGTGGGAAGAGGGGATAGGTGAGAGGAAGAACAGGTTAGGGAGGCGGGGACGAGCTGGGCTGGTTTTGGGATGCGGTAGGGGGAGGAAGCTTTCCTGCTCCTATGATGCTGCTTGGCCTGCTGTGTTCATCCAGCTCTACACCTTGTTATCTTACATAGAGTTTTGAGCTATAGGAGGGTCTAGTGTTATTGGAGACAGGCAGGAAAGTGCAGATCACAGCAATCATGCTCTCATTGAAAGGAACTGTAAGTTTAAGGCTCCCTGTGCCTCACTCCTGCTCCTATTTTTTATGCTCTTACACCACATTCCCTTAACATTTAATCAAAAATTGAGAGAATCCAAATGAAACACCATTCTCTTCACTTGTACATTGAAGGACAGCACATTGATACATTCACGAGGAAAAGGAAAACAACTTTTACAAATTCAAGGCTGTTTTAATCTTATGGGAAAGTTTCATAGGGTATCTCTGACTATCTCTGCACATACTCTTACTAAGGTCCTTGCTCACTTTCACTCTACATTTTTATACAAATGAAGTCACTACAGCAGCAAACAGTAGCTCAAATAAATTAAGTCCCTGAGATGTTAGGTAGGTAAATTTGGAAGCAAATGGTATAAAAGACAATGGAGATTATTTCCTTATTGAGTGTAAAATGTAGGGAGATTTCTCCTGGAATTATTACTGTGACAACTCATCTCCAATTTGTTGGGGGGGTGCAGTCCAAGATTTTCGTTATACATCCCAGTGCCGTAATAATTTCCTTAAAACTATTTTGATATCCCAGTTTCCTGCTTTTCCGAGTTTGGGTATCCGGTGGGATCAAGCTGGTGGCAAAGTATTAATGTCACTGAAATATGAACTGAATATGTTCAGCAAGGCTGGAAGGGATTATCCTGGGACATTATGTAAAGATGGTAATAATGTAAATAATTCAAGGAAATAGTTTAATGGTTCAATAATGTAATTATAAAAATTGAGATTATACTTGAGGTGAGATGTTGGGTGATGGGGGAGGCGATGGCCTAGTGGTATTATTGTTGGACTGTTAATCTAGGGACCCAGATAACGTTCTAGGGACCCAGGTTCAAATCCTGCCACAGCAGATGTTGGAATTTGAATTCAATAAAAATATCTGGAATTAAGAATCTAATGATGGCCATGAATCCATTGTCGATTGTCAGGAAAAGCCCATCTGGTTTATTAATGCCCTTTAGGGAAGGAAACTGCCATCCTTACCTGGGTTGCCCTACATGTGACTCCAGACACACAGCAATGTGTTGGCTCTCAACTGCCCTCTGGGTAATTAGGGATGGACAATAAATGCTGCCCTAGCCAGTGATGCCCTCATCCCATGAATGAATAAAGGAAAAAAAAGGGATAATGATGGATATCTGATGGATTTTCTGATGAAGGGTTTAGGCCTGAAATGTCAAGTTTTCCTGCTCCTATGATGCTGCTTGACCTGCTGTGTTCATCCAGCCCCATGCTTGTTATCTCGGATTCTCCAGCATCTGCAGTACCTTTTATCTCTGGTAATGATGGATATGATGATTTAATAGTGACATCAGCTGTCATGTGCTAGACCCAAAGAAAATGAAGAGAATAGTTTGTACCAAACACAGATGTACTACTTTACAGTATGCATCGGGTTTTTTAATTCATTTATGGGATGTAGGTATCTATGTCTAGGCCAGCATTTATTGTCTATCCCTAACTGACCAGAGGGCAGTTCAAAGTCAAACACATTGTCGTGGATCTGGAGTCACCTGAAGGCCCAATCAACAAGAATGGCAATTTCCTTCCCTCAAGGATATGAGTGAGACAGATGGTTTTTTTCCTAACAATCCACACTTTATGGTCATTATTAGTCTCTTAATTCCAGATTTTTATTTGAATTCAAATTCCACAATCTGCCATGGCATGATTTAAACCTGCACTCCCAGGTCGTTAGCAGAGTCTCTAGGTTATTAGTCTAGCAATAATGTCAGGAAGCCATTGCTTCCCCAAATGAGGATTGGTCACATAAGTGTCTTTTTCAGAAACCTGCCAGGCTGTAGTCAATCTTACCTCTTTACCTTTGGTAAATCTTACTAATACATCACCAGCTGAGTTGTTCTCCAGAAACCTCTTGTGAGACCTGTTCAAACTGGTCTCCCTGGTGTGGTGTAGGCAGCTTGTCTTTGGGGCAGCGAGCTCATCGATGGAGAGGATAGGTGACAGGCAGTTCAACTCCAGATGCAAACCCTCAACTAGGAGCTGGGGAGAACCAGCTCAGCATTACATTGGAGTGGAACATAATCGCTTTGCCACCTGGACCTCTTTAAAACTCCATATTACTAGGGGCTCATAAATATACTCTGGTTTTGACTTCTGAAAAACCTTGTCCCACCAAGAATAAAACATCAATGAATCTGACTTTGAGAACACATTATAAAAGGCAAACCCATTAACAAATGATAAAACTGAAGTATTACTTTGAGAAAAGTGCAATATGATAATGACACTTCCAGTGCAAATCTATAATACACCTTAAAGAAATGCAAATCACTTCTAACCAGTGTTCTGGTCAATATTTATTCCACAAGTTCGACACATTAAAAGAGGGTTATTATCACATTGTTGTTTATGTGATCTCACTATGTGTGAACTGGCTGCATTTTTTTATTTATTTGTGGGATATGGGCATGGCTAGCTGGCCAGCGTTTATTGCCTGTCCTTAATTGCCCTTGAGAAGGTGGGGGTGAGCTGCCTTCTTGAACTGCTGCAGTCCACCTGCTGTGTGTTGACCACATTACAGTTCGGGAGAGAATTCCAAGATTTTGACCCCGTGACAGTGAAGGAACAGCAATATATTTCCAAGTCAGGATGGTGAGTGAAAAATAAAAACTGGCTGCTGCATATTCCCACTTACAACAGGGACTATACTTCAAAAATCTTCTTTGTAAAGCACTTTTGAGATGTCTGTTAGTTGTGAAATGTGCTACAGTAATGTAAGTCTGCCTTTATTTTTATTTTCTTTGAAGTGTTTCTTAGCCGTCACTATTACCTTGCATTCAATGCCTGCACTTCACACTTTAAGTATTCGGAGCATCGGTAATTGGAGCACATAGACTTAACATTACAGGTAGATAGACACGAGGAGGCTTTCTTTCATTTGTGGAGCTGGAGGAACACAGCAGGTCGGGCAGCATCAGAGGAGCAGGGAAGTTGACATTTCGAGTTTACACCCTGTCCTGCTGAAGTGTGTAAACCCAATACATGGACTTTCCTGCTCCTCTGATGCTGCCTGGCCTGCCGTGTTCCTCCAGCTCCACACTGTGTTACCTCTGACTCCAACATCTGCAGTTCTTGCTATCTCCGACTTTCTTTCATTTAGTGAGTTGTTATGATCTTGAATGCACCGCCTGAAAAGTGGAGGAAGAAAGTTCAACAGTAGGTTGTAAGACAAAATTGGATAAATACTGGCAAGGCAATATTAAAAGAGGAGAAGGTTGCTGGAACTAATTAGGTGGATTCTTTAAATAACCAGAACCGGAGTGACACGTTAAACAATTATATGACACTATGTGTTCAACTTCATTTGAACAATTTTGTTAAGAGTACAAATTAATATTAAGAGAGCCAGTAATTTCTTATAGATAAAGAAAGAACTGCAGATGCTGGAGATCTGAAACAAACAAACAACAAGAATTGATGGAGAAGCTCAGCAGGTCTGGTAGCCTCTGTGGAGAGAAAGCAGAGTTAACATTCAAGTCCAGCGACCCTTCTTCTTAATATATTTTCTATTCACTCATGGGACATGGGTGTTGCTAGCTGACAAGCATTTATTGCCTGCACTTAGCTGCTTTTGAACTGAACAGCTTGCCAGGTCATTTCAGAGGGCAGCTGAGAGTCAACCACATTGCTGGAGTCACATGCAGGCCAGGTCAGGTAAGGAAGGCAGTTTCCTTCCCTAATGGACATTAGTGAACCAGATGGATTTTTCCAACAATCAGAAAATGGTTTCATGATCATCATTAGACACTTAATTCCAGACTTTTTTGATTGAATGCAAATTCCACGATCTGCCATGGTAAAATTCGAACCCGAGTCCATGGAACGTTAGCTGAATTTCTGGATTAATAGACCAGTGATAATACCACTGGCTATTTCCTCCCAGATTCCAAATTCCGGGTTGGATCTGAGAACACAAAGTGTAGCTAGTTCAGAGGGAGATAGGTTGAAATTGCTAAGGGGAGCAGAGAAAATAGAATGACCAATGTCACATCAACAATTCTCAATGAGTAGGACCAGTTCTGAATAAGGGTCTCTGGACTCACAAGGTTGTTTCTGATTTCTCATCACAGTTGCTGCCAGATCTGTTGACTTTCTCCAGCAATTTCTGTTACTGCTTGTTTCATTTCTTATCGATGTTTCCTAGCCTTTAAGGAGGAGTAAGAGTTTACAAGCAGACACTAATTTACAGCTTGGGAACCCTGCAGCCCAATGGTCTCAATGTGGACTTTACTAGCTTCAAAATCTCTCCAACCCTGACCTCATCCCAAGACCAGCCCATCTCGTCCTGCCTCCTTGACCTGTCTGTCTTCCCTTCCACCTACCCGCCCCTCCCTCCTCACTGACCACCCCCATCCCAGCTCCCTACCTACACTCACCTGTACTGGCTTCACCCCGCCTCCTTGACCTGTCCGTCTTCTCTCCACCTATCTGCTCCTCTATTCACCTTCTATCATTGCCTCCCCCTCTCTATTTATTTCAGAGCCCCCTTCCCTCCCCCATTTCTGAAGAAGGGCCCAGACCCGAAACGTCAGCTTTCCTGCTCCTCTGACGCTGCCTGGCCTGCTGTGTTCCTCCAGCCCTACACCTTGTTATCTCAGACTCCACCATTGGCAGTTCCAACTATCACTAATTTACTGCATTTCTGTTGTCCTCTGGTTGGCCTTAGAATGGGTCTACATGCAACAATTGGATTCTGTATGAATAAAGGGGAAAAATAAAACCTAACTGAGGAATTGAGCAGCAGAATAACACAGTTTGTACATAACACCCCTGTTTCTATCTTTCAATTTACAATGGGCAATGCCTCAGAGGATCTTCAATAGATAATGCTCTGCAATGTTATCAAGCTACTCAGATTTTTCTTTCGTAAAATTTAAGAGAAAGAGTGTGGTGTTGCATTCAAAGTAGCAAACTTTAATGAAGTTTAATGGTTGCATAAGTGATGGGAAATTAATATTTGTGCAAATAAAGGAAGTAAATATGCACACAAGAGTGAGTCAGGCAAGAACTTAAACCTTATTTATTAAAAATTTGGTTAGCAAAAAAAAATGACCTTTACACAATGAGACTCACTCACAGTAGTAAGTGGTAGTCTTGACTAGTGTTTTAGTTAATTCCTTGATTAAATTAAGGCTTATGTGAGTGCCAGGTGGAACAATAATGACTGGAGCCTTGGAGTGATCAACACCGTATTCATATATCTCCACCCACAGCAAATATGTAATAAACACAAGGGAGTTGTGCCTGCTACACTGTATTAGATACAAAAATATAGGAGGATGAGGACGTCATTCACCCTCTTGAGTCTTTTCCATCTTTTAATGGGATCACATCTGATCTCTATCTTCATTCCAACCACCTGCCTTCGTAATCGTGAACAATACTGTTCATGACATTGGTGGATAGGGGTGTAGTATTAATGGCACTAGCTAGTAATTCCTTAGGGAAGGAAATCTGTTATCCTTATAAGGTCTGGTGCACATGTTATTCCAAACCCATAGCTTAGAATTCCTACAGTGTGGACGCAGTCCATACAGTCCAGCAAGTCCACACTAACCCTCCCAAGAGCATTCTCTATCCCTGTAAACCTGCATATGCCATGGCTAATCCACCTAGCCTGCACACCCCTAGATTGTGGGGGGAAATTGGAACACCTGGAGGAAACCTATACTGACAAGGGGACAACATGCAATCTTCACATTGTCGCCCAAGGCTGGAATTGAACCTGGGTCCCTGGTGCTGTGAGGCAGCAGTGCTAAACACTGTGCCACCATGTCATCCACAATGTGGTGGACTCTTAATTGCCCTCTGAAATTTCTGAGCAACCCACTCAGTTCAAGAGCAATTAGGAGGTGGCAACAAATGATGGTCATGTTAGCAACTCCTATACCATGGAAACAATGAAGAAAATCTCAGGAATCTTCCTTTTGCAACATAGATTTTAATGTAATGCTTGTTAGCATTTTCTCCACAACAGTGACTTAACAGAGGAGACTCGTTGCAACAAATATTTAATGTCATAGTAATAACCAGCAACTCTATTCTACCAATACTTAACATTACAGTGATAACCAAAAATACAGCATGTTTTCGTACACAACTTAGAAAATGAACAATTTTTTTAACCTTTTTAGCCCACAGCCAATGAGCCTTGAACAAACACTAATGCAGCCACCATAGAAATTATCCGGATGAGATTTGTCAAGAGATCATGAGTAGTCTCTGAGAGACCGGAAGTGGTGAGAACTGTATACAACCAGATCAAACAAAGATTTGAATTTGGCAATGCAGATCACAGAATCACAAAATTGTTATCGTGCAGCAGGAGGCCATTCATGCTTGTACATGCTTTACTACGTAGTGCCAATCTCCTGCCTTTACCCATATCCAGATACACCATTTCCATCCAAATAATCATCCAATGTCCCTCTTGAATGCCTCAATTGAAGCTGCCTCCACCGCATTTCCAGGCAGTGCATTCCATACCCAAACTATATGTGAAAAATCCCATTCTGACATCACCCTTGTTTTGTTTGTACATTATGTAAAGTTGATGCCCCCTTATTCTTTACCTTTTTTACAAGTGGGAGCAATTTTTCCCTATCTAACCTATCCAGCCCGCTCATGATTTTGAAAACCTCCATCAAATCTCCTCTCAGTTGCCTTTTCTGTGAGTATAACAATCCCGCCTTCTTCAATCTAGCCTCATCTCTTGCATTTCTAGATGTGAAGAACAGCATGATCAGAAGCATTTTAAAAAAGAATTAACACAATTCCTTGTCAGCCATTAATTAATATGATGCATAATACTCAAACCTGATGACATCAGTTCAGTCAAACCATAACTTTATTACTGTGTCAGAGTCTTATAGAGTCATAGCGTGTACAGCACAGAAACAGACCCTTTGGTCTAACTCATCCATACCAGCCAGATATCCAAAATTAATCTCGTCCCATTTGCTAGCATTTGGCCCATATCTTTCTAAACCCTTCCTATTAACATACCCATCCAGATGCCTTTTAAATGTTGTAATTGTACCAGCCTTCACCACTTCCTCTGGCAGCTCATTCCAGACACGCACTACACTCTGCGTGAAAAAATTGCACCTTAGGTCCCTTTTAAATCTTTCCCCTGTCACCTATGTCCTGTAGTTTTGGATTCCCCTACCCTGGGGAAAAGACCTTGGCCTTTCACCCTATCCATACCCCTCATGATTTTATAAATCTCTATCAGGTCACCTCTCAGCCTCCAACACATCGAGGAAAATAGCCCAGCCTATTCAGCATCTCCCTGTAGCTCAAACCAGTCTTAATCCTGAAAAAGCACATATTTTTAAATGAAGATAAAATATTTTAAAAATCCACTGTGGTCTTGCCCTTTGTAATCTCAATCATCACTCTTCACAACATTTTTGACTTTTCTTTAAAATAATTCTAAGTAGCTGAAAAGGGAGACATTTGGCTTTGCGTCTTAGATTCATCAGGACAAATATTAGAGTGTCAAATCTCAAACAATCACAAGAATTAATATTGCAGGAGAATGTTGCAGAACGCAATATAACCTGTTCAGATCATTTGAAATTTGACATTCCTGCCTTTGCTCTTTACTCATTTATAGGATATGGATGTCGGCAGCAAGGTCAGAATTTATTGATAAACCCTAATTGCCCCTGGACTGAGAGATACAGTAGAACAACATTAAAGAGTAGTTAAGAGTAAACTACATGGTCTTGATCAACCTTTCAGGTTTCAGCAACAAAAGACCATAAGAATTAAGCCATTCAGCCCATCAAATGGTTGATATGTTTCTCAACCCCATTCTGCTGTCTCCTCCCCATAACATGCCTCTCCTTTTGGCATTACTGTTTTAAATATGCTTTAAAAATTCATATTTACCTTTTATTTATAATCCATTCCAAAATTCATTTTCTCCAAAAGCTTATTTGTTTGGTTCTTGCTTCCTGTGGTCTATTCTAATGTATAAACACTGTCCACAAAAATGTGTCAATTGTTTGACTGAAGCATTGGTGTAAAAGGTTAATTTCTGAACCAATGAAGTACCAAGGGTGTAAAGATTGGCAAGGGTCCCAATCTGATCAAATGTTTGCTGCTTGATGCTTCGGAATTTTTGGCCACACCAGGTTGAAGAAGATAGGTGCAGAAAAATGGTAAAATTTTAATGTGGAAAGCAAAGATAAATCATTTGATCAATTGTTTATCTAATGGTAATAAGCCACGGATGAATGATTGCAAAGATGGCTTGAGATGCACAACAGCAGATGTCTGCCCATTTTGCATACCATACAATTTCCTAGTCAGGCTCTGTACTGGCATTGAATAGCTCTATTGTTTGCAGTTCGTTCTACTGAAATGTTTCCCCAGTGAAATCATTCACACGTCCATCTATTTGCTGGTGTCGATTCCAGTATAGCAGTTAATCATTGGCATGCCCATATAAAATGGCAGTGTGATGTACTGCTTGTTTAATGCCTCAATTTTAATAATAACATATTTGTGTTAAAATTCTTCCAAGCCTTGCCTCTCCTATTCTGTGTAACCTCCTCCAGCCCAACAACTCTCCAAGGTTAAAAACAAAACATTGCAGATGGTGGAAATCTGAAACAAACACAGAAAATGTTGGAGAAACTCAGCAGATCTGGCAATATCTGTGGAGAAAGGAATGCAGTTAGTGTTTCAAGTCTGGTACAACCGAAAGTTGTTGGAAAATGAACTTTTGTTCTAATTTTGACAGAGACGCAGGAGGGCAGCTGATGTAGACTCTCAGTGCAAATGGTAGTGAAAGAGAAAAAAGAGATGTAAAACAGACGTAGGTTTAAGCGTGAAAGGGAGTGATTAGGTCCTCTTTCCCAAGGGCAGAGTAAATAAGACAGACACGACAAGGCCTTGAGGGGAAGGTGGGAAAGAATGTAAGAGAAATGGTGAACAGACATAAGACGGTAAGTTTCTGAACTTATGAAATTTGATATTCAGACATTGAGGTTGTAAAGTCTAAAGTCTTGAAGACTGAACCCTCCAAGATTTCTGTGCTCCTCCAATTCCGGCCTCTTACACACCTGAATTTCATTTCCTCCTTCAATGTCAAGCCTTCAGTTACATAGCTCTTGAACTCACTGTCTAAATATCTTTTTGATTGAGTTTTTGGTTACCTAATATTTTCTTAAGCGTCTTGGTGTCAGGACTTTTCTGATAAAGATCCTGTGAAAAGTTCTGGTACTGCATAAACATGTGACGCGCACAAATCCTGTGGTACAATATTTTTTCCAGAACATTGAGACAATTTGTGAATCTTTCTTCCTGCTTTAGCACAGTTGATCAGGCAGCTTTGTGTCCAAGACCATAGATCCTGTTAGGATAATGGGTTTCCCAATTGGAATTCTCCTCTCCAGGAGGAGGAAAGGAGGAATACAAGGGATGCTAAGAATCACAGACGCATTGCCTCCTCCTTGTCTACCAACCACATTTACTTGGATGTGATCAGACTGCACAGCCCTCAAGAGGCCCTGACAAGAAAAGCAATTGCTCCTTTCTGTTGTTGTTGCATTGTCTATCCAGGTCACTGATTGGTATGGAAATGTGTTAAACCTGGGAGAACTATCTACATGCTCATTGTAGGCCCAGGATGTCCAACATTGCCTGTGCAGATTACTACATCTATCACAGAGTAAGACCATAAGATATAAGAGCAGAAGTAGGCCATTCAGCCCATCAGGTCTGCTCTGTTATCCAATAAGATCATCACGTATCTGATAATCCTCAACTCCACTTTCGCACCTCTTCTCCATAATCATTGATTCCCTTACTGATTAAAAATCAGTCTATTTCAGCCTGGAATATACTTAATGACGCAGCTTTGATAGCCCTCTTTGGTAAAGAATTTCACAGATTTGCTACCCTCTGAGGAAAAGAAATCTCCTCATTTCTGTTCTAAATGGTGACCCATTTATTCTGTGATCATGCCGTCTGGTCACATGGGAAACAAACATTCCACATCTACCTTGTCAAGGTTCCCTAAGAATCTTATATGTTTCAAATGGTTGCCTCTCATTTCTCTAAACTCCAATGAGTATAGGCTCAACTGACTCAACCTCTCCTCATAAGACAATCCCGGAACACCCACAATCAGTGAACCTTCTCTGGATTGCCTCCAATGCCAATATGTATTTTATTAGATAAAGGGACCAAGTTGTTAACTGTGGTCTGACTAGGTGCCTCTGTATAAGTCAAACATGACCTCCTTGTTTTAATATTCCATTCCCTTAGAAATAAAGGTTAACATTCCATTTGCCTTCCCTAATTATTTCCTTTCACAGAAGTCTATGAAAAAATGGACGATTACTTTGTTTAACACTTACCAATGCAAAATACGCTAATGTTCTCATCAAACTGAAATGGCACAACAATGGTCAATGATGTAGATTTGACCATCTCAAGCACAGGTCACTACCCCCACTCATCCATCATCCCGAAGAAAGTGCAGAGAGAATTAGTAATGTAAAGCTGCTACGAGAGTTCTTTCTAATTAACAATCATTTAAATTAAACTGGAGCAGAGACGAGAGACTGACCACGTAACAGAATATTAACAGAATGAAAATCCTATGGGCATAAATTCAGTATTTCAATAAAAATGAGGTATTGAGTTCCTTAAGATGTCCATTTATTAATGAACCTGAAATTGGATATGCAAATAAGATCTAATTAGCATAGTTCAGAAACAGTTTCTTCGTCAGAAAGCAATAAGTAAACAACCAAATCTTTAGCTGGTTACTCCCAGCAGTGTTTAAAGTTATTGGTTAAGGTCTATGTTGTAATGAACATAATTAATTAATGCAAATCAGATTTGATTCCCATATTGTATAAATAACGTTGGATGGGTCAGGGCTAAGGTAAAATCCTCAATGAACAGAATCTTTGACGCCTCACTTCCCCTCAATGGTCAAATCTAAGAGTTATTACAGTCCTATCTATTCTATCTTCTACTTGTATTGTTATTAGTATTAAAAAGAGTCAATTAAATGGTAATTATCTTTTCAGATATAAAATAACAAATACTGAGATGCAATTAAAATATGCTAATCTTGTTTAGAGGTTTAAATTACACCATGAACTGTAAGGTAACCACTTTTCTTTCTTACCCCCTTTCCCAACTCTCTTTCTGGGCCAGGTAAGCGTTTTAACACTTTCATTCCTGGATGTAAACAGTGGGCTGTTGGCTTGCTAGAGTTCGTGCCCTGTATAGGGGCTTTGTGGGCTGATCCACGGCATTCTGCATGCTTAGGTATTCCCTGACGTAGCTGAAATCTCAATAACAACTTTTATTTGTATAGTGGAATATTACAAGGTGGTCTGCAGAAGAGTAATGAACCAAACTTTGCCATCCACAGCCCATGTGAGGACATATTAGGACAGGTGACCAAAAGATTGATCAAAGAAGTATGTCTTACAGTAGAAGGGAGAAGAAAAGTGAAGTAGAGATGTGGAGAGGTTTAGGGAGGAAATTCCAGAATGAAGTTGAAGGCTTGGCTGTCAGTGGTTGGATAAAGAAAACTGGAGCACACGCTAGCAGCCAGAACCAGAGGAGCTCTGTCATCTTGGACCCTCTCTGTCAAACAATTGTCCAAAATCTGAGGGGTCCTGATTCTGCAGAGAGACTGAGAGTCTTTAGTCTCTCTGAAGTAATAACGCTCCAGTTGGTGTTTTATCCATTAGTCATTGGTCTCCTGCAATTCTAACCTTGCTCCATGTTAAATAGAATTAAAAGTGTACTTCAGTAAATTTCTCTGACAACAGGCTTTAAGATGGTTGAAAGACCAGGCACATTGTACGACCTTTTAATGGGAAATGAGACTGCTGCATTTCAAAATATATCACCAGGGTCACCAATCCATATGTGTGGCATTAATATACGAAGCATTTTTATTGATCAACTGAAATATTTTGCTAATGAATGTACTATATAACAGATAACAGTAGATTATCTTGTCTGGATTTAAGCAAAGTCTATTTCAAGGTGAAACCAGTGTTACAGCACACAACTCCTTTTATACCCTTTACTGGAGAGATACATTCACTCTACAATTTAATCTAGCAGCAGAGAGAAGGATTTCCACTTTATATCATTTGGTTTTGTACTTGGGGAGTGTCCTTACACATCCAATTGCGAACCAGACAAACATCCTCATATTAGATCATCTAGCGAAGTACTGTAAAATGGGTATCATGCATCGTACCATACCATGGATGATATTTTCTCCATAACACACTGACAAGTCTAAGTCAGGAGGAGAGAACCTTTGCCTGGTATCACCAATTCCATCCACAGAGAGAAGGAATCTTCATAACATATTAGGGTTACTCAATAATAAAAATAATCTTTATATTGCAACAATTGCTCTCATAATGTGGGCACCTTCCCACTGTACCATCATTGTACAAGGAGGAAATGATTACCTTGTGGCATTATCACTAGAATATTAATCCAAAAACCCAGGTAATGTTCCGAGCACGCAGGCTTGAATCCTACCATGGAATCTAAATTCAATTCAAAGCATGGAAATAAGAGCTTAATGATGACAAAGTTGGTCAAATCCTTTTGGAAAGGAAATTGATGACCTACATGGACTCCAGACTGCATAGCAATGTGGCTGATTATTAACTGCTCCCTGGGCAATTAGAGATGGACAATAAATTCTGGCCCATCTGGTGACACGCACATCTTGTGAATGAATAAAAAAATCTTATCAGCACAAAGAGGTGTCCTTTCTATTGAGGTGACCACCACCAGAGAGAAACGGAGTACTGTCTTTGGTGTCCAGGAACTTCCCATGCGAGAAAGCCCAGAGAAGCTCAGCTCCAGTGAGAATGCTTTGATGCGAGGCTTGCAACACTTTGCAAGCTCATTAAGTCAGGAATTTAGTCTTGCCACTTGACCTCAGTGATTTTAGGCAGCGAAGGTGAAATACAATGAAGGTGAAAGTGGATCAAAATCCTGGAATTCCCTCCCTAAGGGCATTATGGGTCAACCCACAGCACGTGGACTGCAGCCATTCAAGAAGGCAGCTCACCACCACCTTCTCAAAGGCAACTAGGGACGGGCAATAAAATGCTGGCCCAGCCAGTGACACCCAGATCCCACAAGTGAATAAAACAAACATCCTGATGAAGGGTTTAGGCCCGAAACGTCAAGTTTTCCTGCTCCTATGATGCTGCTTGACCTGCTGTGTTCATCCAGCCCCATGCTTGTTATCTCGGATTCTCCAGCATCTGCAGTACCTTTTATCTCTAAAACAAACATCCAGCTGCTTCATCCAGAAGCTTTGCCAAAGTCATGTTTCTTGGTAGTGAACACATTTTGGTGTTTGAGTTTAAAAATGTACTCATGAAGACGAATTTATTAATGTTGGGCGTGATCCAGATCCCATCCCCAGGCCTATGTATTTTCCATATTGTCCATTGCAAGTACCATTTCATTTTCAATCCCAGTTTCAACTTTGCAGGAATAAATCTTTAACATAAATCACAGAGGGGTGCTGAATGTGCTTTTGCTGAAGCATTATAAACAGTTTTTAATTAGGTTCTTAGGAAGGGAATAAGTAACAACCAGGTGCTTTATTCCTTTTACGGGACATAGGAACACGAGGAGGCCACTTAACACCTTAAGCCTGTTCCAGCACTCAGTAAGATAATGGCTGATCTGTGACCAATCTTCGGGGAGACGATGATACAACGATAGCATCACTGTACTGTAAATCCAGGGACCCAGGCTGATGCTTCAGGGACATGGATTTAAGCCCCACCACAACAGCTGATGGAATTTAATTTTAATTTCATTATTCTGACTCATAAAGTTAATCTCAATGTTGGTGACTATGACAACTGTTGTCATTTCAGGGAAGGAAATCAGCTATCCTTGCCTGGTCTCACCTACATGGGACTCCGGACCCAATTGACTCTTACCTGCCCTCTGAAATGGCTAAGCAAGTCACTCAAGGCAAATGGGGATTGGCAGCATTGCCCATGAAATAATATGGAAACTATACATACCTCCTTTTGTCCTATACCATTCTTTTGGTTAACCGAAATCTATCAATCACAGATTTGAAATGAGCAAATCAGTTGCTGCTTGTGAAAGTTTCAAAGGTCTACCATCTTCTGAATATAGAAGTATTTCCAGTTATAAACTTTATGCTATGCTCATTAGTCCTGGACTCCCCATTATCATTGGGTCTACTTTTGTTTCTTCCTGTATGGACCTCCAAGATTTGTGTGTGACAGACATTATTCTATGCAGATTTGAGAGAAACTTGCTCCCAGTCAGCAGAAATACTTTTTCCCCACTTGGCTCCCTTGTTATCTCTAAGACATTAATTGAGTTATTCCTTAACTTTCCCCAATTCTGGGTAATACTGCCTTATATGCATAATTTCTTGTACTTTAATCATGGTTAGCATCCAAGTAAATCCATGCTTCTCCCTCCGAGTCTGATATATTGTTTTTGACATGTGGTGCCCAAAATTACTCCAAGTCTAACCAAAGGTTTTTATAATTGGGTTATGACTTCCAACCACTTGTATTCTCGTCCATTAGATATGAAGGCTAACATTCCATTAGACTTTCTGATTAGTTTTCATATCTGTCTTTGATATTTTAATTATCTATGACCCTAGATCTCTGTGTCTCATTTGTGACACCCACTCTCTGCCTCAAGACTCCTGACCATGTTCATTTTCCACTCCTCCTCAACCTTTGAAATGCAACTTACAAATTATTATTGTCCTAATTAATTTGTAGATTGTGTTGAAAGATGAGTTTAACTAGGTCTTTCATCAGATCACAAGCATTTTGACATATGTTATCTTTTAAATGAATCAGAGCGAATATCAAGATAGAGATGCATTGAAGAACATTTACTGTTTGCTCTATGTACGCTCCACATTTATCTCTTAAAGTAACAGTGTGTCTCAATGCGAATGCAGAAGAAAATTTAAGTTCCTTTCCCTGAATCACCCAGAATTATTGGATCTTAGCAGACAGTCTTTAATACCCAACCTTGATTGCTCAAGTTCACACTCTCCCAGTTAACATGATTAAGGCTAAAGGCCCCCTATTTTAATATGTCATACACAAGTCTCCCGACTTAGAGGAACTCCATTCGGCTGTGGGGCTGGAGGAGGTAGCAGAGATAGGGAAGAACTTCAGATGAACAGGCACATTTATGCAATGTGTATAATGGTTGCAAATGACTAAAGTGGAAAAACTTGCAGCAGAGGTGGTGTTGGGAAGCCAGCTAACATACTATGCCCAAACACATTTCTCTGAACAGACTCATTTCCATCAAAAAAAAAACTTCATGCAGTATCATTTGCAATTTTAAGTTACCAAAATTACTCAGTATGTGTGATCAACAAAGAAAATTATCATTCCTAATAACACTATGTTAATTCCAATCAGTTTCTCTTTCATTAGTCTCTACACATGTGTTGCATGCATACTTTTAAGTTGTACATGTGTTCTAATGGTATGTTTGCACATTGGTGTTAGCTATTCATTTATTCATTCCTTGAGTGATGTTAATTTTTCAGCCAGTGTTGTTGCCGTGGCAAGTGCTGTGGCTGCTGATCCCTTTCCATTGTTGGGAGATAGTGGAGCTCCCAGGCTGCTGATTACTCTGTGCTTTGTGCCGATGTTGAGATCACAACTACCTGGTCAACTAACTGAAGTGAAAGAACAGCTTATCCAATTGCAAGTAGATGTCTATATTTGCAATAAAATATCTGGTAGTTCACATGCAATGCTTGTGATAAAGGTGATGGCTGCCTTAAACAGATCCCACTTTGATACATGAGCTAAATATTAGAAAATATTTGCACTCAGCCTGGCTCTACAATGCTCAGCTTTGGCGATCTTTTGTCAGCTTTATTGAAGGGAAACGTGGTTTTCATTTCACTTTGTTATTCACATCTGTCATTACTTCTGGTTTCAAGAGTTTTGTTTAACTATTGGAAGAATAGTTTGGAAGGAGTGTTAACATTAGTCTTTGGGCTGGACTACATTCCATACATTCAGTAGGTGTGTTTCTACACTCCAGGATTACTTTGTACAAATCTATTCTGGATTTAATTGATTTTTTAGGACCCCTTTGACAACTTTCACAGTCATCTCAGCCTGTCCTTTTGACTGGGGATAGTGTGGGGATGATAAATGGTGTTGATTATCCCAATCCTGCATCAAATGTCTAAGTTCTTCACTTGTGAACTGAAGACCATTATCGCTCATCCCATTGTCTGGAATGCCATAACGACGAAAGCGTGCTTTTAGGCATTCTCCTCTGTTGCTGATAGTCAGTGGCATCAGCTAGTATCCCTTCCAGTGGTCAGAGTAGTAGCTGATGGTGACAAGATATTCAGTTTCTGCCAGAGTGAAGAGGTCTACTCCAAATTTCTTCCGGGTTCTGGGATGTCATGCATCATAAGCAGCTCTTTAGTTTGCTTACAAAAACAGAAGTTGCTGGAAAAGCTCAGCAGATCTGGCAGCATCTGTGAAAAAATAAATCAGAGTTAACGTTTGCTTAGCTTGGTAGTCATTACAAGCAATACACTACCTGATGTGGTCCTTAATTCCATTGCTTATGTTTGGCCAGGAAAGCGCAATTCTTTCCCTTCCTCAGACTAGATTTAATTCTTTGACAACTTGTATGATGTGCTTGAGCACCTCTTCTCTCATTTTCTTCAGGATAATAGATTTATTTCTTTTATGCAAAGTGCTATACTGGACTATCACCTTCATCTCCAAATGCTAAACATTCACTTATAGCAACATTTGTGTCCTAGAATGTTTCAGCCATCTTTTCAACAGTACATCCTGCAGAACCTGGAGAATTGCATCTTAGAATCATAGAATTCCTACAGTTTGAAAACAGGTCATTCAGCTCATCATGTCTACACTGACCCTCTGAAGAGCATCCCACCGAGATCTCCCCCCTACCCTATCCCTGTAATCCTGCATTCTCCATGGCTAAGCCACCTAGCCTGCACATCCCTAGACACTGTGGGCAATTTAGCACGGCCGATCCACCTAAACCTGCATGTCTTTGGACTGTGGGAGGAAACCGGAGCACTCGGAGGAAACTCATACAGACACGGGGAAAATGTGCAAACTCCACTCATCGACCCTTCCTGCTGTATAACAGCACTAGTCATAGTGCTACTGTTCTGTCTGCTGCTGCTTTCCCCTGAGAGGCCATCCGTCCCCTGGATAGTATCCAAACTGATGTACTTGTTTGAGAGGGGAATGGTCTGTAATGCCTGCCCATGCTTACTCATCTGTCAGGTGGTCACCCAACTCTTCTCTGGCTGTATAGACCTTACTGGTGGCAAGATCAGCTTGCTAAACATGCTATCCTCGACATCCTCAGCCTCATGGGTACTCCATAGTGAGTTCAGTTGTAGCTCCAGGCGCTCCATATGGCAAATCAGGAGCTGCAACTGAACACACGACATATGCAGTCACCATGGTGACTGGAAGTGTCCCTGATTTCCCACATATTATAGGAGGGGCTTTCTGTGGGGCCGAATTCTCCTGCCAATTAGAACCATATCAACTAGAGGCAATGATCCAGGAACTAATTACATAACCTTACCCATTTGTCACCAAACTCGGGTCTCTCACTCCTGTCTTCTGTTCCTAACAGACTACACTTACAAACAATAAGTACTTTATCTCTCTCCAGAAACTACTCACTCAGTCTGCAAACCTGGATCCTGAGCAGCCAAGCCTCGGTCACTTTTTGAGTTGTGATAACAGCTCTGGAGTTCTGCCCCTAGATTCAGTTCCACGTTCACTAGCAATTGCACTTTCTGGCAGGGAATTCCAAACTTCAACTACTGTTTGCAAGTAGAAATATTCCTATCCTCACTGCTGACAGAAGTCAGGTTCCAATTTTTTTTAGAATATCTCCTCTAATTTTTTTATTTGAAGCCAGCAAAAATAGCTTTTCTCAATTGACCCTAGCTATGACCTACTGAAAAACCTCCGAGGTTTGAATGGAGATTACTGTTTACGTGTTTTGAATGTAGAACCTCTGCAAACTGTGTTTGGACAAGTGTTTCTGTGCATGGCTTTGGCTTTCTGCAGTCATGTAACATCTACCTCTGCTGTCAGTAAATCCACTTTAGCTGGTGTCAGCCATTAAACATGTTGCATGAAACATGGTATCGGAAATATGAAGCTGAAATTGAGCCCATTTCCAAAGCTGTAAGAGCTACTATAAAATAAAATAGCAATGAAAAATTAGAAGGTTCAGTCTGCAACTTTGAAGGGCTGGGTGAGTCAGAATGGCTCTGAACTTTCCACTCTGTACTGCTGTGGACTTAAAAGAAGATATAAGCTACAGAGAATTTTTGTTTCCCATTTTTGGTTGCAAAACTATAATATAACTATGAATTGAATAATAAGACCTGTTTAATCAATACCTGTTTGGGAGAGTTAGGGGAGTTAGGGAGGAGCTTGAAAAGCAGGAGCTCTAGGATTGTAATCTTAGGATTATGTCCTGTGTTGCATGGCAGTGAGGCTGGGAGTAGGAAGATAGTACAGTTAAACACTTGGCTAAAAAGCTGGTGTAGGAGACAAGACTTCAGATATGTGGATAATGGAATGTTTTCCAGGGCAGGCAGGACGTGTAAAAATAGGTTGGGTTGCTTCTATGCTGGAGGAACATCAATATCCTGGCAGGAAGGTTTGCTAGTATCACTGTGGATTTTTAAACCGGTGTGGCATGGGGGCAGAACCAGGGCAGTAGATCAACAAGTGAAATGATGAAGGAGGAGTCAGAGACTGAGGTCAGTAAGGCAAAAAGGAAGAACAGACAGGGAGCTCTTCAGGATCAGTAACCATAATTCTGTAGGGTTTAAATTACTTATGGATTGGATAAGTGTATTTGGGTGAGACGATTGCATTGGGGGCAGGTTAACTACCACAATATCAGGCAGGAACTGGGGAATGTAGATTGGGGGTGGCTGATCGAGGGTAAATCCACATCTGGCATGTTGGCATCTTTTAAAGGCTAGTTGATAGGAGTTCAGGCTCAGCATGTTGCTGTGAAAATGAAGGATAAAGCTGGCAAGATTCAGGAACCTTGGATAACAAAGGAAACTGAGAGCTTAGTCAAAAAGAGAAAGGAAGCATACTTAAGGTTTAGGAAACCGAAAACAAACAAGAGCCCTCAAAGAATACAGAGATGGCAGAAAAGAACTCAAAAAAGAAATTATAAAGAATAAAAGGAGCCCTGAATGTCTTTGGCAAATCGAATTATAGAAAATCCCACGACATTTTATACATTTACACATTTATAAAGAGCAAGAGGATAGCTAGGGAAAAGATAGTCCACTTTGAAGTACAAAGGAGGGAATTTATGTGGGGAGCCAGAGGTAGTGGGTGACCTCCTTAATGATAACTGTACATGTGTATTCACAAAGGAGAAGGACATGGTCGATGGCGAGTCTCAGAATGTTAATATTTTAGGACATGTCAATATAAAAATGGGGGGGATGTTGGATGTTTGAAAAGCATTAAGACCTGAGGGGATGTGTCCTAAAATGCAGAGGGATGCATGGGAAGAAATTGCTAGGCTAGGCTCTTGTGCAAAATCTTCATCTGCTCTTTAGTTACAAAGGAGCTCCCAGGGAATAGCCGACATTGTTTCTTTGTTTAAGAAGGGAAACAGGGATAATCCAGGAAATTACAGGCCAATGAGCCTTATGTCAGTGGTGGGGAAATTATTGGAGAAGATTCTTCGGGGTAGGATTTGCTCACATTTGGACAAATAGGGATTTATTAGCAGCAGGCAGCGTGGCTTTGAGTGGGGAAGATCATGCCTCACAAACTTGATTGAATTTTTTGAGGAATTGACAAAGATGATTGATGAGGCGAGGGTGGTAAATGTTGTCTACATGAACTTTAGCAAGGTCTTTGACTAGGTCCCTCATGGCAGGCTGATACAAAAGGTGAACTCACATGGGATCTCCAGTGATCTGGTGATATAGATAGAAGATAGTATTAGTCATAGAAGACAGAGAGCAGCGGTGAAAGGGTATTTTGCTGATTGGAGATCTGTGACCATTGGGGTTCTGCAGGGAACAGTACTGGGTCTCCTGTTGTTTGTAATATATATAAATGATTTGAAGGAGACTGTAGCTTGAGAAGAATACAAGGATTGGGGGAGCTATGGATTGTTAGGAGGATTGCCAGAGGATACAACAGGGTATAGAGAGATTGGGTGGAGAAATTGCAGATGTAATTCAGTCTCAACAAGTGCAAGGTGATGCATTTTGGAAGATCTCATGCTGGGGGGAAGTAGACAGTAAATGGCAGAACCCTTAAAAGCATTGACATATAGAGGGATCTAGGCACACAGGTCCACAGTTCCTTGAAAGTGGCAACATATGTGGATAAGGTGGCCAGATAAGGTGGTCAACTAGGCATATGTAGTGTTTGCCATCATCAGTCAGGCATAGAGTATAAAAATGAGAAAGTCATAGTGCAGCTATATAGAACTTTAATAAGACCACATTTGGACTATTGTGTACAGTCTGATCACATTACCAGAAGGTGTGGAGGCTTTGGAGAGGGTACAGAAAGGTTTACCAGGATGTTGCCTAGCTTGGAGGGTAGTAGCTATGAAGAGAGATTGAATAAACTTGAACATCGGAGGCTGAGGGGCGACCTGATAGGAGTTTACAAAATTATGAGAGGCATTGATAGAATGGATAGGCAGAGTCTTTTTCCCAGGGTAGAAATGTAAATTACTAGACAATGTAGGTTTAATGTAACAGGGGATAAGTATGAAGGAGACGTGAGAGGCATGTTATTTACACAGATGGTGGTAAATGCCTTGAATGTGCTGCCAGAGGAGGTGGTGGAGGCGAATACAATAACAACGTTTAAGAGACACCTTGGCACATATGTGAGTAGGCAGGAAATAGAGGGATATGGAGTGTGTAGAGGCTAAAGTTTTTAGTTTAAAAGGGCATCATGTGTCACCTCAGGCTTGATAGGCAAGGGAGCTGTTCCTGTGCTGTACCATTCTTTGTTCTTTGTAAAAACAGGAATGGGGTAAAGCTGCAGTTTAGCTAAGACCTTATTGAATGGTGGATTGGCAACTGGGGCTAACAGGGCCAACATTCATAGGAAGAGGCATTACAAGCTGGTTGGGTCTTAGAAGGCAGAATTCACAATGAGTGAGAAATCCTCTAATGACGATCTTGAGATGTAGTTTGGAGTATGTGTTGTTTTTCAAGACTGTGATTTACAAAACCGAACATATTAAAAAGATTAAGGAATACAGAGATAGCACAGCAAGTTCTTCAATGGCTGTGTAATACCTTTGGGACCATCCTGAGACTGTGAAAGGTACTATATCAATGCCTGTCTTTCTTTCTTTGTGTCCTGCAGCAATTATGCATGAAAAGAGGCTGCATTGTCCTCATATCTCAGCTCAGTCCAATCACTTAATACTCTCGTCCTGCACCAGAACTAGTCATAGAGTCATAGAGACATACAGCACGGAATC
Organism: Ginglymostoma cirratum; assembly: GCA_024137785.1. Lineage (NCBI taxonomy): Eukaryota > Metazoa > Chordata > Chondrichthyes > Orectolobiformes > Ginglymostomatidae > Ginglymostoma > Ginglymostoma cirratum. The sequence goes on along the minus strand of JAHRHZ010000028.1, from coordinate 31,153,926 downwards.
AGACCCTTCAGTCCAAACAGTCATAATCTCAAACTAAACTAGTCCCACCTATCTGCTACTGGCCTATATCCCTCCTATTCATGTATTTAGCCAAGTGTCTTTTAAACATAATATCCAACTTCAGCCTTTAAGAGTTGCTATCTCATCAGGTTTCTTGAGTAGGGGCGGCTTGTGATATATTAGTGCTCATACTGAACTAAGCATCCAAAGCACAGGTTTAATGCTGTGGGGACATGAGTTCAAAGCACACAATGTCTCAGTGAGAGAGAGAATGTTGTTCTTTTTTTAAGATGAACCAAACTGCTTCATATTTCAGTTAGGAAAACAAATCAACCGCCACTAACCTGGCCTAGTGTCACCACCTTATCCAGCCTACATGTAACACAGACCCACTACAATGTGACTGACTCTTAACTTCCCTCTGAAATGGCCTAGCAAGCCAAGTAGTTTCAAGGTCAATGAGGAAGAAGTTACAAATGCAGGTCTTGGTAGCGATGTCCAAATCCCATTAAAGAAGAAACAAAAAAATGCACAGCAGGCTAAGTTCTATGAGAAATGAATATTCAGAAGCCAGCCGTGGAAATATTGGTGCCAGCCAGTTTTCAGTGTTGTTAGTTGTTCTGGATGCTTTTGACAGATGAGAACAGGAAATTGGGTACGTGCAAACATTTATTAACAATTTACATTATTTACAGAGATTTGGGTCAATAAGATGTCACATTTTGTTGACCTGATAGACGTGTACAAAATGATCAGAGGTATAGATAGAGTGGACAGCTAGAGACTTTTTCCTAGGGTGGAGGTAGCTATTACGAGGGGGCATAGTTTTAAAGTGAGTGGAGGTAGATATAGGGAAGATGTCAGAGGTAGGTTCTTTAGTCAGAGAGTGGTAGGCGCATGGAATGCATTGCCGGAGAGGGTAGTGGAGTCAGTCTCATTAGGGGCATTTAAGCGGCTATTAAATAGGCATATGGATGATAGTATAAGGTAGGGGTGGAGATTAGATAGACCTTAGGTTTAGGGTAAAAGTTCGGCACAACATCATGGGCCAAAGGGCCTGTACTGTCCTGTACAGTTCTATGTTCTTCTATGTTCTTTTGACATCACTATACCACAATAGCCATTACCTCCTGATGTGACACAGACACAGGTGAATTTCTATATTGAACTGGTACAACCCAGTTCCTTCCATTTGATTTAATTCCTAAAAGAGTGGGTGCATGGGCTCTCTGCACATTCCTGGGCCCGTCAATGTTCAGAACCATGGAAAGGAACGAGGTGGCTTGTTATATGTGTGGTTGGAATGTCCCACAAACACAGCAGATCCCCCAAAATGCAGGTGGCAGGAATATTGCCACATTGGAAATACAACGACTAGGGCTGGACAGCAGGAAATGTGACCCAAGGATGTTTTTACTTGCACAGTGGATTTTCTGAAAGTTTCCAGAAGTATACACTTATGATTAGGCAAGATTGAATGATATCTTCTGGGTTATAGTAAATGTGGCTTGCTACACATTCAAATGATTTCTGCACCACTCAATCTCATTTATCCCAAGGGAGCAACACCTGCTTACTTGGAAAATAGAAACAGGAATAGGCTATTCAGCCCATTGAAACTGCTCCACCATTCTTTATGAAAATGGTTGATTGTTCAACTCAATAGCCTATTCAGAGATAGTAAGAACTGACGATGTTGGAGTTGGAGGAACACAGCAGGCCAGGCAGCATCAGAGGAGCAGGAAAGTTGATGTTTTGGGTCAGAACCCTTCTTCAGAGAAAAAAAAACCTGTTTTCACTCCTCTCCCATATTCTTTGATCCCTTTAGCCTCAAGTGCTTCTTGAAATCATACAATGCTTTGGCCTCAATTGTTTTCCATGTAGCTCACGACTCAACTTATCCAACCTATCCTAATCCCTAAATTCTGAGATCCCTGGAACCACTCTGGCAAACATCCTCTGCAAGCTGTCCAGAATTTTCACATCGTTCCTAACAGCGGATTGATCAGAACTGAATACAATACTCTATTCATAGGCTAACCAGAGCGTTGTAAACATCCAGTCTTTATAACTATTATTCATACTCAATATAATTGCTATCAGTTTGGATTTTACACCGGTTATCATTCTGAACTGTCTTAGGACATTTTCTTCTATCATGAAGAAACCATATAAATATGAGTTGATATTTTTGTTTCCAGAATGGAAATGATGAGAGAAATTTTCTCATTCCATTCATTTAATCAGGTGTTGCGTTTTCACGAATAACTAATTCCCAGTTTGGGAAGAATTGGGAAAAGTAAAACAATGGCCAATTCTAGCAATAGGTTGTTGCATATATTATGGAAATTATAAACATTATTTGTAATCTGTCTGTTCAGACGTGTATCTCAATGCCATGTGGGACTCTGAATCTGGACCTACAAAAACTTACCCTGGAAGGGAGATAGCAAAGGCAAATAGGGCCAAATGGCCATCAAACTCTGCTGTGAATACTTCAACTTAGGGGGAAGTAAGTAAATGTTTTCCTGGGAACATAGTATGTGTTGGCCAGGCACAGGAATCGGACGCATGGGCTAGGCATTATTAGTCCCAAACTGTAATCACCCGAGTTAACTGCCCTCCATAATGAATGATGCTCAGCATCAGGTTCGAACCAATGACACCAAAGTTAAGGATCTCATACTCAACCGAACAATCTTGCTGACAGTCATGGAAATGCTATGACATTGAATTAAGTGCATGAGCGATTAAATTGGCATTACCTAAATTCATCCCATTTAGTTCCAAACATCTGGGTTCGAGTCAAACAAATGTTACCAGTGACTTTGCAACCCACCAGCTTCTCACAACTTTTATCTGCTTTGTCACATATATCATATAACGGTGACTATATTTCTCCTCTCGCCATCTCTGTGTTGAATCTAACGGGGACCGTTCAGAGGAAGATTACATCAGCTGATTCCTTGAATTACCAAAATGTTGTGACTGATACCAATCTTCAAGTGACTTAAAAAAAATTACATAATTAATCTCTGTCTCTCAGCATTTTTGCATAGCCTTTAATTAAACATGTAGAATTGAGGCAGGAGGAACAATACAACTTGTTTTGTCAAACATCTGAAGACAGATGAAGCTCATGGTGGGTGTGCAGATGTCTCCAGTTAATTAAAATTCAATCTGCAAAACTTCCATTTAGTGCTTACTTCTCCACTTTCAAATGGGCAAAACTCCAGCTAGGCCCTGGCACTGCTCTTGAATGAGACATCAGAAGAATAATGTAGTGTTCTCTGAAAGAGTGACAGCAAATATGTTGCAGTCAAAAGCCAAGGCTTCCCTCACCTCAGTGGCAGCCACTGTGATGAATCTATAAATGACTTGTTTTAATGGTTTTGTCTTCTTTGGATTGCAATTTTCAGAAACTGGTTCATGTGTTTAGTCATATGTTTTAGTCAATGCTAAATCTGCATAAAGGTACAGGCTATATAATGGCTACTTCTCCCTGTATCCTGCTAACGCCAGTGAGTTGGCATTCTCTCCACTTCTATCTCGCTGATTATGATGGTAAGGCTACAGAGCAACATGCTCCAAGCTGTACATTGTCCAACTTTTTAGCAGAATGCTCCAGTTGTGATGTTAGATTGAATAAGTTCTCCCTGGAGCCAAGAGGCTGAGAGGAGATTTGACTGAAGTTGTCAAAGTCATGAGCAGGCTATGTGGATTAGATAGGGCGGAGCTCATAGAATCCCCGCAGTGTGGAAACAGGGCATTCGGCCCATTCAGTCCACACCAACCCTCTGAAGAACATCCCACCCAGCCCCATTCCCCTGCCCCATCCATGTAACCCTGCATTTCCCACGGCTAATCCAACTAACTTGCACATCCTTGGGCAATTTAGTATGGCCAATCTACCTAAGCTGCTCATCGTTGAACTGTGGGATCAAACTAGAGTACCTGGAGGAAACCCACATGGATGCAGAGAGAATGTGCAAACTCCATACAGACAGTCTAAGAGTGGAATCGAACCTGGGTCCCTGGCGCTGAGCGACAACAGTGCTAACCACTCAGCCAGAGTATTCTACTACACTCCTGACACATGCCATGTAGATGATGGACAGGCTTAAGTAAGTCAGGAGATCAGATACTTAATACAAAATTCCTAACCTCTGACCTGCTTGTGTATCACATTATTCATAGGACTAGTCCAGTTCAACTTCGTAACTGGCCCAATGTTGATTGTGAAGGATTCAGCTATGATAATGCCATCAAATGTCATATGGAGATGGTTGGATTCTGTCTTGTTGGAGATGGTCATTGCCTGGTACTTGAGTAATGTAAATGTATCTTGCTATTTATCAGTCCATATCTGAATATTGCCCAATTCTTGCTTTATCTTAAATGTTAAAAGTAATTAGGAGGCACACTTGATTATTGCACTATCAGAAACTTATAGTCTGTCCACAAATCTCTCCAATTCCTTTACTCTCCTTAAGGTGTTCCTTTAAACTTACCACTTTGACCAAGCTTTTGGTCACGAAGCCTAATATCCCTTATTGTGGCTCATGGTCAAATGTTGTTTACTGGTTGCTGCTGTGAGGCAACTTGCAATATTTTACTACATTATGATTGCTTCATGGTAGTGTAATTAGCCATAGTACACTAACAGCTGTAGGTATTCTCTCTCCATTAGACACAAGCAGTTGGTTATAGTCTGCAGGGCAGCAGTCTGCATTCAGGCAAGGAAGCCTCACTGATCTACCACAGCTATAGAGTCATAGAATCCCTACATTGTAGAAGCAGGCCATTGAGCCCATCAAGTCCACAATAACCCTCCAAAGAACATCCCACCAAGACCCAGCCCTATCCCCAACCCCATAAACCCTGCATTTCCCGCAGTAAAATCCACCTAGCCTGCACACTACGGGAATTTTAGCCTGGCCAATCCACCTAACCCTGCACATCTTCGGACTGTGGGAGGAAACCAGAGCACCAGGAGGAAACCCACAGACACAGAAAGAACATTCACACAGACAGTCGCCTGAGGGTAGAATTGAACCTGGGTCTCTGGTGCTGTGAGGCAGCAGCGCAAACTACTGAGCCACCGTGCCAGTCCAGGGATTGAAGGTACAGCCAATGCCATGATTCAGTACCACCTTAACTAACTGGGGTCCCACTGTGTAAAAGCAAGCTATGACTAATAGAGGTAATGTTGCAATGATCATCTACAATTATGCTTCATCATTGATGTACTGAAGCAGGCATGAAAAATAAAACCTCGAGTTAGAAGAAATGACAAACAACTTTAATTCCTGTTGTGCAGGAAGGCTATCACTGTAACCAGATCGTCCATGATCTAATTGAATGTCAAAACAAGCTCGAGGGAGTGAATGGTCTCCGCTCATTTCTATATTCCACTTTTCACCTAAAGCACCTAAAGGGTTGTGCAGCTGTTGGACTCTCTTTGAACTAACTCATCATGCAGGAGCTCTCTAAGCACGTCTGTGTGATTTCTCTGCTGATGTGTGATGCCAGTTTAAGAAGAGTATGTCCGATTACATTACAGCAGCTTTTGGGAAATTACTCGGGATTGATTTTACAAGCAAATTCTATTATCTTTTCCAATACGACAGAAGTGGCAAACATTCTCATTAAATATATTACTTGCATGGTTGAAAGATGTTGCCCCAATGAAGTAATCTCTCCCGGTCTTCCACCAAATATGAAAGATAAGTCAATCATATTTCTGATCCTCATGCCTCACATCCTGTCTGTTTTAAAAGTTTCTGCTTTGAAAATATAGAAGTACAAAATAATGTCTGATTAATACCAAAACAACTTTGTTTTCTGCAGATTTATCCGTTGAGAATTTCATAGTACGATGTAGAGATGTGTGATAAATCACTTGAGTGAATGAGTGATCTTTTACTTCAAATATCAAGTAGCTTCTGACCTATATTTTTATAATGTTGGCCTACATTAAAATTCCCACAAGGATAAAGCAGACATTCACCCCAAGGTGCAGACTTCTGAATGGCTTCCCAACCTGAATCTTCATAAACCTGAGCTCATCCCAAAGTAACAACACGTTTGAATGGATTGAAAGCAGAAGATCAGCCATGATCCTAATCAATGACAGAACAGGATCAATAGGACCCACTGTCTACTCCAGCTCCTGTCTCTTGTGTTCTTCAGAAGCAAAAGTCAACAGAAATGAAGACAAAACTTTAGATGCTGGAGATTTGAAATAAAAACAAAATAATGTTGGAAATGCCCAGCAAGTCAGACAGAATCTGTGAAGAGAGAAACCAAGTCAATGATTATGTCAATCATCTTATATAGATTTTGTCCACAAAGATAAAGAGAGCTTAGGGTGCAGGTTCATAGTTTGTTGAAGGTAGAGTCACAGATAGACAGGGTACTGAAGAAGGCATTTAGTGTTCTTGCCTTTATCGATCAATGCACTGAGAATAGGAGTTGAGAGGTCATGTTGCAGCTGTACAGGATATTGGTTAGGCCATTTTTGGAATCCTGTATCCAACTCTTGACTCCCTGCTGTAGGAGAGATATTGTTAGACTTGAAAGTGTTCAGAAAAGATTTACTAGGAAGTTGTCAGGGTTGGAGCTGCAGGGACAGTCTGAATAGGATGGGACTATTTTCCCTGGAGTGTCGGAGGCTGACGGGTGATCTTATAGGTGTTTATAAAATCATAAAAGGCATGGATAGGGTGAAAAGCAAAAGTCTTTTCCCCAGGATAGGGGAGTCCAGAACTAGAGAGTATTGGTGAGAGGGCAAAGACTTAAAAGGGACCCGAGGGCAATTTTTTCTCGCAGAAGCTGGTGCATGTATGGAATGAGTTGCCAGAGGAAGTGGCGGAAGCCGGTACAATTACAACATTTAAAAGTCATCTGGATGAGTATGTGAATAGGAAGGGCTTGGAGGGATATGGGCCAAATCCTGGCAAATGGGACTAGATTAATTTAGGGTATCTGGTCAGCATGGACAAGTTGGGCCAAAGGGTCTGTTTCCATGCGGTACATCTCTATGAATCTATGAGAAGGCACACCAACTCTTGATTATAGAGGAGTGAGTTAACTCTGGTTGAATGTACTTCTGCAGATTTCACTGTACAGCGACCTGACTCAGATTAACCCACTTCCACAGTCTCACCATTGACTGCATAAACTGTCAATCCTTACAATAACCTACCAATTACAAAGAAAAAAGCCTATATTGTCCAGATGGTTGGTTCTTTGCTCAATAACTTGCCTTAACAACCCCAAATATTTTTATATTTGATAAATAGAACTACTCAAAGGAAATGAAGAAAAACACTTCTTTAATGTTCATGGCATTATTCTGGAGATTAGTCTCCGACTCACTGAGACTGCAAGACAATCATAGAATCCTAGAATCCCTACCATGCAGAAAAAGGCTGTTCAGCACATTGAGTCTGCACCAACCCTCCAAAGAGGATCCCATGTAAATCCTGTCCCCTACCTTATCTCCGTAATCTGGCATTTCCCATGGCTAAACCACCTAGCCTGCCCATTTTAGACTGTGGGAAGAAACCAGGGAACCCAGAGGAAACCCATGCAGACTCAGGGAGAACATGCAAACTCCACACCGACAGACAGACACAGACAATGGTCAGACATCAACAACAATTTGCAATTGCATGGCACCTCTGATGAAGTAAAACACACCCGGGTATTCCAGAACAAAATCTGATGCAAATCCTGATAAGAATATTTCAGGGCTGATGACCAAAAGAGGAACGGGTAGAGAGGCAGTAAGGGACATCCAGACCTTAGGGTCCAGGCAGCTAAAAGCACAGCTATCAACAGTGGAATGGCGAACATTATGGAATGTTGAAGAGGACAAGATTGCAGCAAGGCAGATATCTCGGAGGGTTTTAGGACAGGAGGGGATTGCCGAGGTAGAGAGGAACAAAGGCCCTGAGAGCCACGAAAACAAGATGAGGATTCTATGCTTTATACGAGGTTACAGAGATAGGGTAGGGGATTGGGTTTGAATGGGATGCTCTTGGGAGAGTCAGTGCAGACTCAATGAGTTGAACTACCTTTTTCACACTGTAGGGATTCGAGGATTCTACGATTGTCTTGCAATTGGAGATCAGGTGCATTGCAGATTGGGAGGGGTGTCATGAAGTCATAGAGTGTTTTTTACAGCACCAAAAGAGGCCCCTCAGCCTATTGGGTCCTAAATCATCAAACATCCATCTATCCAAATCCCATTTTCCAGCACCTGGGCCCTAGCCTTGTATGCTATGGCATTTCAACTGTATATTTAAACATTGCTTAAATAACCTTGAGAGCTTTTATTACCCTTTTAGGTAGTGAGTTGTTTTTCAGTTGTTCCTACTTATTTAGACCATCACTCTGGGCATAATTTTATCTCTTTTTTCTGAACTAATATTTCTCCTTTTTAAATTGTCACATCCAAGCAAGGTAGCTTCTGGGCAAACAGCTTCCAATTTCGGAGTCCTCACCAGCCTGAAAATAAACAAGGATAGAGTATATAATGCTGTCCCCAACCATTCTTGTAGATTGAGTCAGGAATGAAAACTGAATGCACTCAAGCATGCAGCTTTATAGCAATCGTTCTATTGCATACAGTAGACTTCTCCAGAGCAAAATCTCAATGGGCTGTGAACATACAGTCAATAACAGAAATGATTAAAATTAAAATCCATACTACATCCAACTCCAAGATTATTTCTAAGTAATCCCAATCATTTGGGCCGAATATTTAGTTTTAACATTTTAAGGGGATTGGATTCAATTTTGTTAGTTGCCTGCTGAAAATGCATTAAATTCTTTTTCTTCCAAAAGTCAGATAAGCTCCATTTTCAGAGTTGCCAATAAGACTTTTAAGCTGCATTTTGAGTTTGATAAGGGTTGAAGGCATCCTATCTTGAATACAACCACTATCCCCTTAATCCTATCTGCCCTTCCCATTTCCTTTGTCTACATCTATTCTGTTGGCTCTTCTGCCATTTTCAATTTATCAGAGAGTGATAGGCTTGCTGCCTGAATGAGCTTAGAATTGGAGGAGCTCCAAAAAAAAACTCTGTCATTCATTTTTGACAAGAGTCAAAGTCTGTGAAATGTTGTTTGCTTTCAATGTCCTTTCTGAACTCTAGCTTCAAAACTCATCGTCAAGATGACAAACAAAATGTTGACAGCTAAGTTATTTAAATATTCTACAAATGCATCTGAGCACTTTCTTGCCTGGATTTGCTCCTCAAGATGCAGATCTATAGTATGGAGTGTGTCCCAGGTAAAGTTGTCATAGTCCCAGAGAACTGGGGTGGGGCTCATCTCTCTTTAGAGAGAGCCAATTGGTGGTGGTTTAACCTGAAGGTTACCACACCTCAGGTGAGGTGCAAGGTTAAGAAGCCAAGACCTTCACAGTAACCCCGGCTAGTACAGGAATTGGACCTGTGCTGTTGGCATCACTGTGCGGCATGAATCAGCTGTCCAGCCAACTGGGCTAACTGACCCCTATAATGTACCTGATAAATTGTATAAATGGAGACCATGCTGGAGCAGAATGACCTGAGGGTTCAGGAGAGAAGACTCCAGATTCACAAATCCTTGAAAAGGAAAGGCAAGTTGACAAGATGATTGAGGATGTGTATTGGATACTTGGCTTTGTGAACATGGACTTGAGCACACCAACTCTGTAGATCACAAATTAGGTCTCAGCTGGACTACAATGTCCAATTCTAGGCACCACACTTTAGGAAGGAAGGGACTCAAAGGAGGTTTACCAGCAAATTAAAATTTTTATTCGGTCGTGGGATGTGGTAATCATTGGTAAAGCCAGTATTTGTGCCCAAAACCAATTGTCCTCAAACTGTGTGGCTTGTTTAGCTGTTCAAAGTCAACAACGCTACTGATGGTCTGGAGTCACATGATGGCCAAGCCAAGAAAGGATGACAGATTTCCTTCCCAAAAAAGTATCAGCAAGCTGGTATGGTATGTGGTGGCACAGTGGCTCAGTGCTTAGCACTGCTGCCTCACAGTGCCAGGGAGCTGTGTTCAATTCCACCCTCAGGCAACTGTCTGTGTGGAGTTTGGACATTCTCCCCATGTCTGCGTGGGTTTCCTCCGGGTGCTCCAGTTTCCTCCCACAGTCCAAAGATGAGCAGGCTAGGGTGGATTGACAATGCTAAATTGCCAATAATGTCCAGGGATGTGCAGTTTAGGTGGATTAGCCATGGGAAATACAGCGTTACAGGGTGGGGGTGGGTCTGGGTGAGATGTTCTTTAAAGGGTTAGTATGGATGCACTAGGCTGAATGGCCTACTTCCACACTGTGGGAATTCTATGAACTAGATGGGTTGTAATGAAAATTGATAATAGTTAGTTAATTGAGACAAGCGTTATATTTCAGATTAATCCATTCTAAATCTGGAAGCCACCATTGTAGATGTGAATCCCTCTTCCCAGGGCAATAAGATGGACTTCTGAATTACCCAGCCAATGGCATTAATGTGTCACACATCCATCTGCCCAATGATGCCAAGGCTGAGGTCCATCAGTTACATGAGTCATTAACATTGCTGGAAATGTTCTCCCTTGCTGCAAGAAGGCAAGGAGGTAATCTAAAGGAAGTGTTCAAAATCAGGACACATTTTGATAGTTTCTCACTCCTTGTCTGCTTCTCAAAGAAGTGGATTGGTAAATGAAGGTGATAGTTCTGAAATAATTCACAAAAAAAACTAGAGGTAAAATAAGAAAATAAATGTCACACAGATGGTGATTTACATCTCGGAGGATTTTGGATAAATCAGATTCTATAACAATGTTCAAAAGACAACAGGTCACGTACTTCAGGAGGACTAATCTCATTCATTGCCCCAAGCTCCCTGCACACATAAACTATCCTTTTGCACATTTGTTATTTCCTTTGCTCTATAAGGCAGCAAATTCTTCTGTTGCCTGGCCGCAATCTCTGAAAGTCCTTCCCTTAAGCTCTTGTATTCCCTCTCCCTTTAAGCAGGGAGCTGGTGACATTGTAGTAATGTTGGACCTAGTGATCTAGAGCCTTAGGTATTGGTTACCGCATAGTAAACAGTAAAACTTGATTTCAACAAAATCTGAAATTCTAACGGTGAAAATGTAACCATTGATGTTTGTCACGATAACGTGTCTGGTTCACTGATGTTCCTTTGACAAAAAAATCTTCCATCCTTACCTGGTTTGGTCTACATGTGACTCCAGACCCTCAGCAAGATGGTTGACACTTAAGTGTCTTTGGAAATACTCAAGCCAGCCACTCAGTTCAAGAACAATTAAAAATGTGCGAGAAATTCTGATTTAATTAGTGATGCCCACATCCCAGGTACAAATAATAAATAGTTCCATGCATCTACAATTTGACCACATTTTTAGTTAATTTTACTTACATCTCTTTGTTTCATCTTGTACTTGGTGGAGGGGAGGCAGTGTTGTTGTGGCAATATTGTTGGACTAATTATCCAGAGATCCAAACTCATTTCCCTGCTGTCAGGGGTTTAAATCCGACTACAGCAAATGGTCAAACTTGAATCCAATAAAATCTATAATTAAGAAAAAAAGAGCCTAATTGTCTCTATTATTGGTTTTCTTTATAACCCACCTGACTCACTGATTCCCTTTAGGGAAGGAAACCTACCATTCTCATCTGATCTATACTTGACTCCAGGCCCACCCACAGCAGTGTGGTTGGCTATTAACTGGCCTGGAAAACAGACTAGCAAAGCTGCTGCAAAGTGATAAAGGGACAGCATTGTGCTCTTGAAGAAGGTGATTCATTATCACCTTCTCAAGGGCAATTAAGAATGGGCAACAAATGCTGGCCTAGCCAGGGATACCTATTTCATGTGAATTATTTAAAAAAAACATACAAGTGTCTTGGAACATCTCATTATGTCAAAGGTGCTATGTAATTGCAAGTTGTCGTTGATGCAATGACTGATATATTGTGCAGATCAAATGCTGATTTCTTCGGCATGCAATCATCATCATGAGTGTGACAATATTTGCCTTTCAGAGGGATTTGTTCTGTCATGTTTGTCTTGAAGAGGGGTGTTTTAAACCTGATGATGAGGTGCCTGCACCTTGGAAAGCAGACGAAATAGCTTTGGGTTCATTTATTTAGACAAAAAAAAAGCATGAATGGGTGGAGTCAGGCTCACACAGACCCAGGGTTTTAGTTTTGACTTGAGTTGTTGAATTTGGGGGTTTTGGAGTTGAAGCTGCTAGATACAGCTCTTTCTCTGCTACTGCAAAAGATTGGGTTCTGTCTGCTCATAGATCTATTCTGTCGGTGTTCCTTGTCCTGGACTAGAGGAGATAACAAGTGAGGGAAATCGATTTTGCTGAAATATGCCTTTGCCAAGGGTGTGTTTATGGGATGCTGGTAAATTGGAACAGTTGATGAGTAGTAGTTAAATAATATACTATTTTAATAACTATTTCAATAGAGTTAAAGTTATGTCAATTCTTCATTGTTTGGTTGTATTTTAACAGTGCTGTAAGAATAAAGTGTGGTTTGCTTAAAGCCTCGTAGTTTGACCAATCAAGTCACATCTGGAACACAGCACCCTACACTTGCCTCTAAATAAGATAAAAGTTAGGGTCTAGGCTATCTCCTTGATCTGTTTTGAAGGGATTTGGTCTGCTCCATATCATCAGTTATCTCTTTAACTCACCATCCGTTTCTGATTTCTTTCTTTTCTTAGCTTCCTATGCTTTTCCAAAGGGGTTTAATACAAGCTTTAGAAACAGCAGCTCAGCTTCCTTTGAGGTATTTGCCAGATACGTACTGTTAGTTGTTAGGTTTTAACCTCTCATTTTCTCTTGGATATTCTGTACATACATACATCTCCACTGGACTCATCCTTTGTTTTAATAATATTTTTTTCCTTTATCACTTTCCTTTGACTTGCATCATGGTTTTTTCTAGTATTTTACATTTTCATGCTATGCCTCTTTATTTATTTAGTTGCTCCCATCCTTCACCCCATCACTGATTTTTCCCTTTTGTTCTTTGTTTGTATCTCCCTTTCCCTGTTAACTGAATCCCAAGGCATATGGTGAAGTGTGAAACTAGGCACAAATCCTTTCAGAATTACAGAAATCTACAGCACAGAAAAGATCCTTTGGCCCATCACATCCATGCCAGTCAAAAGCAATCACCTAACTATTCTAATCCCATTTTCCAACATTTGGCATATAGCTTTGTGCATTTATGATGCCAAGGCATATATTTATATTCTACTTCTTTAATGTTATGAGGCTTTCTGTCGATACAAACTTTCCGGGCAGTGAATTCCAGATTCACATCACTTTTCGGGTGGACAAGTCTTTCCTTATAACTCTCTAAATCTGATATCTTAAATCTACATCCCCAGTCATTGATCACTCCATCAAGGGAAAAAGTTTCTTCTTTACTATGCTATCTCTGCTACCTATAATAGTCTTATATCTCTCAATCTCTTCTGCTCTGAGGAAAAAAATAGTCCAGTCTGTTCAACCTCTCTTTGTAACTGAAACTCTCCAGCCCAAGCAACATACTGGTAAATCTCCTTTGCACCCTCTCCATTGCTATCATATCCCTCCTGTAATGTGAATTCTAGAACTGCATTCAACACTGAAGCTGTAGCCTAACCAACATCTTATACAGCTTGCGACCCTTCCTCAGAACTGAACTGTTTCACCGGACCCGAAACATTAACTCTGATTTTCTCATCACAGATGCTGCCAGACCTGCTGATCTTTTCCAGCAACTTCTGTTTTTGTTCCTGGTTTACAGCATCCGCAGTTTTTGTCTTGTACAGCTCCTGTGTAAACTCCCAGTTCTTAAATTCTATGTCTTGACTAATAAAGTCAAGTATACCATATGTCTTCTTAACTATTTTATGCACCTGTACTGATTCCTTAAGGGACTGCTGTACATGAACACCAAAGTCTCTTTGATCCTCAGTGCATCCCAGAGTCCTACCACTCAACACACTTTTCTTGATAATTGTTTTATTTACAGAATACGGCTTTATATGTCTTCTAGCTACTCAGCAGTCTCTCCTTATAGAGTGTCTGGGGATTTAACTAAGTAATGTCCCTCACTGGACTATGTGGATAATATATTTAATATATCACTAACCTTCTTTGACTCTATATTTGCTTTTAATTTCTAGTATCTTCAAAATCTGATGCCAAGTAATCAACTTGAAACTTTTGACTTCTTTATACACCAGGGCAGCATGGTGGATCAGTGTTTTGCACTGCTGCTAACAGCTCCAGGGACTGGCGATCCTCAGGCGGGAGTTTGCACATTCTCCCCCTGTGTGTATGGGTTTCCTCTGGGTGCTCTGGTTTCCTCCCATAGTCCAAAGATGTGCAGGTTAGGTGGTTTGGCCATGCCAACTTGCCCATAGTGTCTAGGGATGTGCAGGCTAGATGGGTTAGCCATGGGAAATGCAGGGTTAGAGGAATAGCGTAGGAGTCTAGGTGTGATGCTCTTTGCAGGGTCAGTGTGGACTTGATGGGCCGAATGGTCTGCTTCCACACTGTAGTGATTCTACCAATTAATGTTGTTTCTCCATCCATAGGCACTGTACTTTTCTACTCGCAATCTTTCAATAACAGGAGAGATCAGCACAGTCCAGGATTCCTTCCACGATCTGTGGTGAGGCAGTACCACAGAGGCCACCATCAGCATTAGTACTCTCACTGTAGTGGATAGAACAAGAACATCCAGGATACTTGTTTCTGACTGCAATTCAGTGAAATCTCCTGGCACAGATCTTGGATGTGTTATGAAGTACAAATATCCATGAGTGAAGAGGGGACTCTGAGGTATGGATGAGGCTTTGGACAGATGTGAAACTGTATTCCAACCAAAAACAAAACCAGACCCTGCTTTTTAGCGGAAAACAGAGTGAACAGCAAAGTGTTTTCAGTCAATGCGAATGATCTGTGGCGATGAGATGCTAGAAATTTTTGCTCGTGTGAAGAGATGGGAATTTAGATCTCATTATCTTCCATGGTTCCTTTTATGATTCGTTTGACTTTGTACAGCAGTCCTGATGGAGGCTTGACAGTTATTAATGAACAATCTTACAAAATAATTATATGCTGGAGTACCCTGTTATTGTCAAATGTATCCATTACAGACAGAACAGTTTTAATGGTGCTGGCTCCCTGCTGGTCCTGTCATCTGCAAAGCTCTCTTGTAAACATTGCCAGACTCACCACTGAGGTATCTGAGTGACAGGTCAATGTTCTGATGATATTTTCACACTGAATGAAAGGCACTGCCTAGCTCTTTCGATATTGGCCTCCTTTTGAGTGTAACAGGAACAATCAAAAGCTGAACTCACTCCAAATGTTTACACCTAATTCTAGCCAAACTTTTTATTTTGTCCGATGAAGATGATGGGAGCTGGAATTTCTCAACGCCCTCTGGTGCACCCCCCCCCCCACCGACCCCCACCACCCCCCAGTCGCCTTCACACGTCTTTTCCAGAGACACAATAGGGAAAACTGGGAAAAAAAACAGCAATCAGCAGAAGACCTTTAAAAGCCTATTGTCAGGGGCTGGCTGGTGTTATTCCATTAGCTTCTAGGTCCTTGGAGGCAGTGGGGTTCAGTGCCTATACCTGGAGATTGTATCCTGGTGGCAGACTAGGTCCAACACCTGCAGGAAGGTTTGAAGAACCTCCTCACCTGTTTGGAACTGTAAGACCACAAAACATAGGAGCAGAATTAGGCCATTCAGCCTATCAGGTCTGCTCTGCCATTCAATCATGGCTGGTGTGTTTCTCAGCCCCATTCTCCTGCCTTGACCCCCTTACGAATTAAGAAACTACCCATTGCTGCTTAAATACACTCAATGACTGGGTCTGCTCTGCAGCAATGAGTTTCACAGATTTACCACCCTCTCAGTTCGTCCTCATGTCAATTCTAACGGATTGTCCCTTCACTCTGAGACTGTGACCTCAGGTACTAGTCTCTCCTACTGGTGGAAACATCTTCTCCACGTCCACTATATCAAGGCCTCTCAGTATTCTATAAGTTTCAAAGAGATCCTCCCCTCCACCCCCCATCCATCTAAACTCCATTGAGTACAGATCCAAAGTCCTCAACCACTTTTCCCATGACAAGTCCAACATCCCCAGGATCATTCTTTTAAGCCTCCTCTGATCCCAGACTGATTCAAGTGGAGCCTGTCCTGTTAAAACAGCTTTCTCTTTCCCCAATTCTGGTGCCAATACCCCATGAATTCAAACCCAGTTCTCCCACTGATCTTTGATTCACCTGTTTACTTCTTTAATCTTGTTGACCCTCTGCCAATTTGTTTGAGATTATTCCTTTGTTGATTTTGTTTTATAATTTAATCCTTAGCTGCTTGTATTCCCTCAACAGAACCTCTTTCCTCTATTTACGTATATCATTGGTATCTACGTGAACCATGATTCGCTGCAACAACAGACCACCTAGTAAAGTGGATAACCTCTCACTCCACCACACTTCACAATGGTGGCGTATTGCAAAGATCTTTTGGTCATTTTAAACCGGAGAAAGTTGGACAGTGGGCTTTACCATCTGGGGTTTCCAAGGTATTTGAATTTTCTTCACCCCACAAGCCTTATCATCTTAACTGTAAGAGAATATGGGAAAGTATTTAATTGGGGGAGGGGGAATTACAATGCTATTAAGCGGGAACTGTGGAGCATAAATTGGGATCAGATGTTCTCAGGGAAATGCATGATAGAAATGTGGAGGGTGTTTAGGGAGCACTTGCTGTGAGTACTGGTTGGGTTTGTCCCACTGAAGCAAGGAAGGGATGGTAAGGTGAAGGAACCTTGGATGGCAACACATGCGGAACATTTAGTCAAGAGGAAGAAGGAAGCTTACTTAAGGTGGAGGAAACAAGGATCGTACAGGGCTCTAGAGAGTTACAAGGTGGCCAGGAAGGAACTGATGAATGGACTTAGGAGAGCTAGAAGGGGGTATGAAAAAGCCTTGGCAGGTAAGATTAAGGAAAACTCCAAAGCATTCTATACTTATGTGAGGAACAAGAAGATGGCCAGAGTGAGGGTAGGACCAATCAGGGATAGCGGAGGGAACTTGTGTGTGGAGTCAGAGGAGGTAGGGGAGGTCCTTAATGAATACTTTGCTTCAGTATTCGCCAGTGAGAGGGACATTGACATTTGTGATGACAACATGAAACTGGCTGATATGCCGAACAGGTTGATGTCAGGAAGGAAGATGTGCTAGAAGTTTTGAAAAATGTGAGGATAGATAAGTCCCCTGGGCCAGGCAGGATATATACAAGGTTACTGCGGGAAGCGAGCGAAGAGGTTGCTGCATCCTCACTGTCAACTGGAATAGTACCAGATGATTGGAGGGTGACAAATGTTATTCCCTTGTTCAAGAAAGGGAATAGGGATAACTCTGGGAATTACAGACCAGTCAGTGTTACTTCTGTGTGGGTAAATTATTGGAGAGGATTCTGAGAGAAAATACTCATGATTATTTGGAAAAACATAATTTGATTACAGATAGTCAGCATGGCTTTGTGAGGGGCAGATCATGCCTCACAAGCTTTATTGAATTCTTTGAGGACATGACAAAACACATTGATGAAGGTGAAATAGTGGATGTGGTGTATATGGATTTTAGCAAGGTGTTTGATAAGGTTCCTTATGGTAGGCTCATTCAGAAAGTAGGGAGGCATGGGATTCAGGGAAATTTAGCTGTCTGGATACAGAATTGTCTGTCCAATAGAAGACAGAGGGTAATAGATGGAAAGTATTCAGCCTGGAGCTCAGTGACCAATGGTGTTCTGCAGAGATCTGTTCTGGGATCTCTGCTCTTTGTGATCTTTATAAATGACTTGGATGAGGAAGTGGAAAGGTGGGTTAGTAAGTTTGCTGATGACATGAAGGTCGGTGGAGTTGTGGATAGTATGGTGGGCTGTTGTAGGTTGCAATGGGACATTGACAGGATGCAGAGCTGGGCAAAGAAGTAGCAATTCAACACAGAAAGGTGTGAAACGATTCATTTTGGAAGATCAAATTTGAATCCAGAATACAGGGTTAATGGCAGGATTCTTGGCAGTGTGGAGGAACAGAGGTATCTTGGGGTCCACGCCCATAGATCCCTCAAAGTTGCCACCCAAGGTGATACGGTTGTAAAGAAGGTATATGGTGCATTGGCTTTCATTAGCAGGGGGGTTGAGTTTAAGAGCCGCGATGTTATGCTACATCTCTATCAAACCCTGGTTAGACTACACTTGGAATAGTGTTCAGTTCTGGTTGCCTCATTATAGGAAGGATGTGGAAGCTTTAGAGAGGGTGCAGAAGAGATTTACCAGGATGCTGCCTGGACTGGAGGGCCGGTCTTATGAGGAAAGATTGAGGAAGTTAGGGCTTTTCTCATTGGAGTGAAGAAAAATGAGAGGTAACTTGATAGAGGTTTACGAGATTATTAGAAGCATAGGTAGAGTGGATAGCCAGAGACTTTTTCCCAGGGCAGAAATGGCTATCACGAGGGGGCATAATTTTAAGGTGATTGGAGGAAGGTATGGGGAGATGTCAGAGGTAGGTTCTTTACACAGAGAGTGGTGGGTGTGTGGAATGCACTGCCGGTGGTGGTAGTGGAGTCAGATACATTAGGGACATTTAAGCAACTCTTGGATAGGCACATGGATGACAGTAAAATGAAAGGTATGCAGGTTAGTTTGATCTTAGAGTAGGATATTAGGTCGGCACATCATCATGGGCCGAAGGGCCTCTACTGTTCCATGTTCTATGATGCAAATGATCGTTAGAATGTTTAAACTAAATTGTGATCAGACGCTCTATCTAATCCTCATCCTGAAATTCAATGAAGCTGGGGACCATGTCAAAAGAGGTCAATTCCTGGTCAAAAGAATTAGAGAGGCAGATTATCACAGAGCTTGCAATCTGCCATTGACTTCCATTTACATTTTGGGTGTGTTGCTTTTATCATTAGATCTGTTGATAGGTTAATAGCCTAAATATCATAATCAATCTTTTTTATTTAAAGGATGGGTTTTGGGAAAGGGTTCAAATGGCTAGTGCACAGGCTTAGGACAATTTACTCAAGTGGAAGATAAATGTAGGTCTGTCCCAGTTGATCGGGACAACATGTTTTTTAGTTGTAAGTTTCAAAGTATTTTCAAAGTGTATATTTTTGCATTTATGTAGTGTCATTCATTAGCTCTGGCTGTCCTGCAGCCTTTCACAGCCAATAGAGTTCTTTTTAACAAATTCGCAGCTGTTGTGTAGAAAACAGCATCTAATTTGTACATAACAAGGTGTCACAAACAGAATTGTGATAAATGAGCAGGTAATTTGTTCATGTGATGTTGATTTCAGGGATAGATATTGAGCAGAGGGTAAGGGAGGGATTTACACTCCCCTTCTGTGACGTTTTGCTTTGGGATCTTTACACACACCTGAGAGGCCAGTGCTGAAAGGGTCGGTTTCTGTGCTGTATGACTCCATGATTCTACATTGTTTCTAACAGTGCAGGATCCTCTCAACAATAAGACAACTAATCGAGCATCAAAAAATGAAAATTTACCTCACTTAACATCTTTTAATCTTGCTGAAATAAACTCACAGGCATAAAAAAAACTTGATCAAAGTAAGAAGAACTTGTTACCACCTCATAAAGATGTCAATCATTCAAAGCCAATGTTCTCCTCTGGTCTGTGAAAACAAAGCCCTGCTGATACTCCCCATGCTTGAATCCTGGAGCTCAGTCCAGCTTTCATAATGAGACTATATGGGAACTGTATCAACAGAAACATATAGTCAAACATCTGTTACTCCAAATATCATGGGACAGACATGGAAGGCGCATGGAAAGGAGGGCACATGGGGACATGAATGGTGGATAGGGATATAGGGAGTGCGGTTCCAGAGCCTCATAGCCCTTAATACAACTGACGGAGCAACCTCTCAGAGAACTAAGGTCGGCCTTCTAATCAGCTTTCATATTGGTCCATAGCGTGTGAGTTCCCTGATTAGGGCTGTTAATCTGGTCCACCAGGGAGACTTGGCTGACATACAAGAGTGAAAGTCAGAGATATTGGGGGCCTGAATCAACGAGAGAGAGAGAGTTCTATTGTCAAAGGCTATGCATTGCAAATAAAGGGTGATTGGTGATGGGATACCAGCCCCTGAACAGTTAATTCAGAGTTTCGAGGAAAGTCTCTCAGCAACGAGAGACAGTGACAAACTGAGGTCAGACTTTCAGGGCAGGCTGTTTCACTGCTCAATGTGATCAAGGTTGATCCACGAAAGGACAATTTCAGTAACTGTCCCTCAGCACGAGAGAGAGTCAGCATCTCAGAAGCCTCAGTCTGTATAAAACAAAATGTGTCACAACTTGTTTGATCACTCAGAACAGGCTCAACACAATCAGTTCAGAGTGGAGCGCACAAAAAGGACCTTGAACCTGCAAATAAAGATCATACCCTCTCTTTAATATACCACAATCGTGTCATGGCAAAGCAGCGAGTATAAAGTTTGCAATTTTAATGGATAACTTGAAGAGTTCTTTTTTCTTCTGGATTCCTTACCAAATCCAGCTTTTTGCCTATCTTATACAATTGATCCCGAGAAAGGCATCCATACAATCATAGAGTCGTACAGTATAGATGATGCTCTTCAGCCCATCGAGTCTGTACCGACCTATCTATGCTAATCCCATTTTCCAGCACTTGGCCCAAATGGCATCCTGGGTCAGTTCACTACTGGCCCCCAAGTAATTCTTAATGTCCCTTCCCATGTCTGTATATATCAGGGAGTCACCAGATAATATTCAGTAAGGTGAACATAAGTAACACAAGTAGCAAAGGTGAGCCAGGAAACTACAGATAACATCCATTCCATATGGAAAAAAAGGAAAATAATGCAGGAACTTTTACAAACTTGGTACCACAAGAAGTGCTTAGCTGCCAATTAACTATTTTAGGAATACAGTCACAAATATGTCTCAAGCACACCAACTAATCGGTGAATAGAATGGACTCACTCATAGCAGGTGAAATAATCTGCATTGCTCTGAGTCCACACTTAGGCTTAACTAATCAAGTACAGTGTATACAGATCCAGTACAAGTCTCACACAATCAAACATAGAATAACTGAAACTTTAGAACATAGAACATAGAACAGTACAGTACAGGCCCTTGATGTTGCTCCGAGCATATACCAAGTTAAATTAATCCCTTCTGCCTGCCCATGGTCCATATTCCTCTATTCCTTGATTAATCATGTGCTGATCTAAAAGACCCTTAAATGCCCCTATTGCACCACGTCTCCTTTGAACTTTCCCCCTCTTACCTTAAATGCATGCCCTCTAGTATTAGACATTTCAACTCCAGGAAAAAGGTTAGGACTGTCAACCCTGTCTATGCCTCCCATAATTTTATAAACTTCTATCAGGTCTTCCCTCAGCCTCCGTTGCTCCAGAGAAAACAACCCTAGTCTGTCCAACTTCTCCTTATAGCTCATACCCTCTAATCCAGGCAGCATCCCGGTAAACCTCTTCTGCACCCTCTCTGAAGTCTCCATATCCTTCCTGTAATGTGGCGACCATTAACCACAAAAGGCTGCAGAAAAAGATCAAAGAAATGTGAAGAAAATGTGTTTTTCATCATCGAGCATTTAGATAATAGACCTACGTAAGTGAATGCATATTACGGACATATAGACAAAAATAAAGTAGGCACTGCGGAAGTCCCTCAGGCCTGCCCTGCCATCAACTAAGATCATGACTGATCAAGTTTGTGATCTGAATCCCCATCTGCCTCTGGTAACCTTTGATTTCCCTGTGTGGCAAGAATCTGTGTCTGTCTTGAAAATGTTTAATGATCCCATCTTTATAACCTTCTGAAGCAGAACCTATGAGAGAGAATATTCCTCCCTGTGTCTGACTCTTAGTTCTGGACTCAGCCACAACAGAAAGCATTCTTTCTCTGTCCACTGTTAAGACAATTCAAGGTCTTTATATCTTTGAAACAAGTCTCCCCTCAATTTTTTAAACTCTACTGGAAAAAAGTCCAGTCTGTCCGACCTTACCTCATTAGGTAACCTCCCCATTTCAGGTGCCAGTCTAGCAAGCCTTCTCTGAACTACCTCTAATGTATTTACATCCTTTCCTAAATAATGAGAACATAATTATACACAATACTTCAGATATAGCCTCACCAGTACCCTATATAAGGTGAAACATAACATATTAACTTTTATGTTAGCTTCATCTTATAATAAAGGGTGGCACTCCATTAGCTTTCTTAATCACCTGCTGTACCAGCGCATTAATTTTTAACAACTCACGAGAACACTCAGATCTCTTTGCACCTCAGAATTCTGCCATTGGTCTCAATTTAAGAAACACGCTGTTATTCTATTCTTCTGCTAATGTGAATAACTTCACATGTTTCTCCCAATACTCCAGCTGCCAGATTTTTACCAACTCTCTCCATCTATCTATATCCATCCACAATCTTGTTATATCCTCTTCACAATGCACTTCAGTACTTAACTTTGTGTCATCTGAAAATGTACCTACCATTTCTTCGCTGCCCTCATCTAAGTCACTAATAAAAATTCTAAGAAGCTGACAATCTGACCCCTCCAGGTTTCAACTTGTTTCATCTTGCTAATCGGAAAAAAAATTCATTTATGCAGTCTGTTTTTGCCAGTCTATCTTTTATCTATGCTAAGATGTTATTCCATATGACTTGACCTTGCAATAACCTATTATTTGCGAATTGTCGAATGCCTTTTGGAAATCCAAAACAGAATGTCTATGGACTGACCTTTTTCCACAGCACACAGAATACTCCATACAAGACCTACAATTTTTTTTAAATTTTGCTCACTCACAGGATATGGGCATCACTGGCTGGGCTAGAATTTAACGCACCTTGCTAATTGTCCTTAACAAGTGGCATGAGCTGCATCCTTAAACTATTGCAGTTTATTCCATAAAGATGCTGATACATTGCTTCACTGTGACACCAACTGTGCGGAAACCCTTCCCAGAATGCTTCGCCGTAACACCGACTGAGAGAATACCCTTCCCAGAAAGCTTTACTGCAACACAGACTGAGGGGATATCCTTCCCAGAATGCTTCACGGTGACACCGACAGTGAGGACACCCTTCCCAGACTGCTTCGCTGTGACGGTGACTGTGATGATATCCTTCCCAGACTGCTGCACTATGACACTGACTATGAGGACACTTCTCAGAGACTGCTACACGTATTGCAGTATTCCCAACAAAGTGAATGTAGCATGGTGGTTCCTAGTTTTGAAAGGTGAGAAGTGGATTGTTTTGCTAAAAACAGATTCGTGGCTTTAAGATCTGCTCATCCTACTCTCCAGTTCATGGGAAGGACTGGAAGTAGAACAAAAGTGGACCAGGTTGATGGGTGATGCAAAGAGGCAATGTTTTATCATAATCAACTAGCCCTTGGAATAAAATCTCCAGCGCACAGCAAGAGTGGAAATGACATGGAGAGGCTGCTATGTTCAATGGCCATTCAGATCCCAACAAGGTTGTGCATAAATATTGTTAGACCGGAATAATAGCTGTGCTTGATTGTGTGAAGGGCACAAAGCACCTCCATTGGGAACCTCATACACTGGGTAAGGAGTATCATTAGACTGTTTTCGATAACGTCATTTTCAGGCATCTATTCAATACTACTGCAAGAGATGTCAGAGGGGTTTCTGTAAGCCACATTTCTACCATTGATAGAAAACAGTACATCACTTCCATTGTGGGACTCCTACTATCACCTTCTTCAAAGAATTGTATCACCCTTTAGCGGGGATTAATATTTTTAGGCACCAAGCTCTTAAAGAGGAACAAAATAACCAAGTTGGATAAATATCAAGGTTAAGATTATGAACAACTTGCTCACCATCACCAACAATCAAATGCAAGATATCTTAACCATACTTCATGGTAGGAAGGTCTGTCAGAATGTTGTCAGGTGTGGATAGCGAGGGTTATTGAACCAAGGCAGGTAAATGGATTTAAGGTGTGGATCAGCCATGACTGAGTGCTGAAATGGCCTTGAGGACTTGAATGTCCTAGTCCTGTCCTTAGAGATACGTCGCTAGGATTTCTCCTGTTTACCTCCTTGCAGCATGGCAGATTAGAAACTCATTGGTTACAAGTGATGAACCTACCACTTCCTATGTTGATGCCATTGTGATTTGGTGTTTTACTGAGAACAGATGACCTATACTTAACTGTATCTACACTTCTCCCTCAACAACATCATGGTAACATCATGGCTAACTTCAAGTCCTCATCTATAACCCAAAGACCCAAAGAGTGCATTTATATTTAATGATCACTGCAACTTTGTGCATCAATGTCTTGCTTCATACAGCTGAATTCTGCTGCATTTTTGTCACTGAATTACTGTAGTCCTTTAGCTATTCGGGTATTTAACGTTGAATTATCAAATCAGATGCACACAAATCCTGTTGGACCACACAGCAGTTGATTATGCCAATTTGTCCAATTCATGTCATGTTAGGAAGGTTGTGAAGGCTTTGGAGAGGTAACAGAAGATAATTAGTTGAATGGTTCCAGGAATGAGGGACTACAATTACATGGGTAGGCTGGAGAAGATGGTGCTATCTTTTTGTTTTATTCATTCATGGGATGTAATCTTCGTCGGATAGGCTGTCATTTATTGCTCATCCCTAATCGAATTTGAGAAGGTGGTTGTGAGTTTCCTTCTTGAACCACTGCAGCCAATGTGCTTTAGCTACACTCAAAGCGCTGTGTGGATGAGTGTTCCAGGATTTTGACCCAATGACAGTGAAGGAATGACAATAAAGTTGAGATGCAACCTTATTAAAGCAAACAAGATTCTTAGCAGACTTGACGAGGGCAGATTAGAAAAGGTTGTTTCCCTTCGTGGGAGAATCAAAGACCAGACAGCATCATCTCCGAATAAGAGATTGCATATTTAAGACAAAGACGAGGAAAAACTTCTTCTCTTAGAAGATGGTGAAACTGTGGAATTCTTTTCTGCAGAGGGCTGTTGAGGCTAGTCATTAACTCCATGCAAGGCTGAGATTGACAGATTTTTAATAGGTGAGGGAATTAAGGTTGATGTGGAAAAGACAGGAAAGTATAGCTAAGGAATTATCAGATCAGCCACGATTACATTGAATGGTGGGGTAGATTTGATGGGCTGAATGGACTACTTTTGCTCCTATGCCTTATGGTCTTAAGTCAGGGTGGTAAGTGCTTTCAAGGGGAACTTGCAGGTGATAAAGCTCCCAAGGTATATGCCAATCTTCTCATCACAAGTTGGGAATGTGCTGCCAAAGCAGCCATAGTGAGTTATAGAACCATAGAGTCATAGAGATATACAGCACAAAAACAGACCCTTCAGCCCAACTTGTCCATGCCAACCAGATATCCTAAATTAATCCAGTCTCATTTGCCAGCATTTGGCCCAAACCCTCTAAACCCTTCCGATTCATATACCCATCCACATGCCTTTTAAATGTTGTCATTGTACCAGCCTCCACCACTTCTTCTGGCAGCTCATTCCATACACACACCTCCCTCTACGTGAAAAAGTTGCCCCCGAGGTCCCTCTAAAATCTTTCCCCTCTCACCTTAAACCTATGCCCTCTAGCTTTCAACTCCCTCACCCCGGGAGAAAGAATCTTATGTAATCAACCTATCCAGACCATTCATGCTTTTATAAACCTCTATAAGGTCACCCCTCAGCCTCCAACCCCTCAGGGAAATTAGCCTTAGCCTATTCAGCTTCTCCCAATAGCTTAAACCCTCCATCTTGTGGATCATATATTCTGCTGCCACCGTGCATCTCTGGGCTCCTGCAGCAGGGAAAAGGAAGAGGAGATTTTATAGCGATGTTCAAAAAATATGTGCATGAAAGATTTAGACAAAGTAGATAAAGAGAAACTATTCACTGTGACTGAAGTGTGTGTAATGACTGTAATGAGGTCAGTCAGCTGGACTTCATAGAAGATGAGTTCCCTGACTGGGGCTATTAATCTGGTCCAAGCATAGAGCCCAGGCTGAGATAAAAAAGTGGGAATGTCAGGGCTACTGACGCTGTGGTGCCTGACTCTGCACGTGGCAGTACTGTAGAGAGGGATGGTCCATGTGTCAGTAAAGAGGGACTTGGTAAGGGGATACTGGCCTCTGTAGAGTTACTTCAAGGGGGTACACAGTTAGAAGTGGTTTAGCAAACGAGTCAGAGCTGATAGGAGGAAATATTTATTTTATGTGACTAGTCTTTACCATTTGTAATACTCTGCCTGACAGCATGCTGCTTTTGTAGACATTGTATTTACAAGGCTAGTCCAGAGCAATTTCTGGTCCATGGTAACCCCCCAGGATATTGGTAGGTGATTCAGTGACAGTAATGCCAAGGGATGATTGTTAGATTCTCTTTTATTGGAGATGGTCATTGCCTGGCATTTGTGTGGTGCGCATGTTACTTACCACCTTTTAGCTTTTGAGAGTCCCACTTGAAAAATTAACCAGTGGTTAAGCTTTAGTCTTAGACTAGATAAAGGTTAGTTTATTACATTTAGTTTTTATTGCTGCATGGTTCCAAATAACAGTCATTAGTTAAAATATAGCCATAAAGATTTAAAATTAGATATGGATAAAAGATACAACAAACGTTTTATTAGCTGACACCTATGCCAGGAGCACGCCAGTATTCCAGATAATGAAGAGGTACACATAACCACAGTAAATCCTCACCATACAAAGCTTTAAGATTTCAAAATCCCTCAAAAATATCTATGTAAAAACATCAACACATCTCCTAAAATCAATATAAAAACACACAGTCATAGAAATATAATGCAGGGGATATACACATCACTATAATATTTTATTAACAGTACAGGTACTTGGACATCATGGTGGATTGCCGTATTTGAGGTGTATAATTTTTGCCAGTTGTTTAGATGTAAAAACAAAGTTTGCTGTACTTATAAAGAAGGAACAAAACTTTCTGTTATTGTTACAAGCCTGTTCTTTGCTAGAAGTTTCTCTCTTCAAAGTGAAGAGCTTAAAAACCTTAACCTGAAGTCAGAATTCTGCTGTAATGGCTTCTCTAGTGAAATAGTTGGATGTTGCCTGCACTGGCAGGGTCAGAAGGTTTGAACAGGTTTACAGAGAGGTACACAGTAAGAAATCAAATCAAAACAGAGCGAGCGAGGCTTTCTTGTTCCTCACTAATGCCGCAGTTAAACTGTCCTCCCTGCTGTAGCAAGAATGTTGTGAAACTTGAAAGGGTTCAGAAACTATTTACAAAGACATCGCCAGGGCTGGAGGGTTTGAGCTATAAGGAGAGGCTGAATAGACTGGGGCTATTTTCCTTGGAGCATTGGAAGTTGGGGGGTGACCTTATAGTATTTTATAAGATCATGAGGGGCATGGATAGGGTGAATAGCCAAGGTCTTTTCCCCAGGGTGGGGGAATCCAAAATTAGAAGGTATAGGTTTAAGGTGAGAGGGGAAAGATTTAAAAGGGACAACTTTTTCACACCGAGAGTAGTGTGTGTACGGAATGAGCTGCCAGTAAAAGTGATGGAGGCTGGTACAATTACAACTTTTAAAATGCACCTGGACGGGGAAAAGGATAGGAAGGGTTTAGAGGGATATGGCAAATGGGACTAGATTAATTTGGGATATCCGGTCAGCATGGATAAGTTGGACCAAAGGGTGCGTTTCCATGCTATATGACTCTGTGAGACAATGACTCTATGACATGATAGCACTTGCAGATTGCCTGGACTCTTTCAACAGAACGATGGTTGATTTCTGAAAGCCTTTCTCCCTGTGCCCTTTTGACTGAGTTATCTCACTCTGACAGTGTCTGTCAGCGTACTTCTTGGGGAGTTCTAACAATATAGAGACTCACAGTCTGTCTTCTACAGATACGGACTTGAAGATGGCTGCTACGTTAACTTTGATGAATCATTTCTCCTCAAACCAATGTGTTTTATGCTGGAATTTCCCGTGGTGCCTTTCCAGTCTTCTGTTTTCTCTGAAGCTTTGAATTATCACACCTTTTGAAGAAGCCATTGTGTTGTCCAAATGTTAATTCAATTCTGAATTTCTCCCTCTGTGTAAAGATGATAGATCAGTCTGCCTTTTTGACTGACAGTAAATTGACAATGGTGGTCATGCGACTTCTAGGGAACATTTTGCAAGATGCTGTGTCCATTTTAAAAAGCCAGATTGGCAAAGGCACTCTTATAATGTAGTAGTAGTGTCCCTGCTCCTTGATTGGGAGGCCTGAGTTCAAGTCTCACCTGCTCCAGAGGTGTGTAATAACATCGGTGAACAGGTTGTTTACAAAAATAGGTTATATGTAAAACGTATTTGGCCCCCTGTAGAAAATGTACTGTATTGTAATTACACAGTTGTGACATACTTTTTTTTTATAGAATCCCTACAGTGTGGAAACAGGCCCTTTGGCCCAACAAGTCCACACCGAACCTCAGACTATCCCACCCAGACCACTACAGGCAATTTAGCATGGCCAATCCACCTAACCTGCACATCTAAGGACAAAACATTGCGAGGAATGTCCAAGGTAATGGCCTGAACTCAATGTTTTGCTTTTCAAAAGGTCCTTGATGAACTGAGTAGCCTCTTTCTGTACTGAATTCTATGATTCTATGAATCAATACAAGAACAGAATTGAAAAGCATAAAATTTGTGTTAAATTGCTGTTGATCTTTGATTAGGCTACACCTGATGTACGCTGGCTTCCATGCCAAATGAAAGAAAAGGATAAAGACACCAGAGAAATTGAGATAAAGACTTACCAGAATGGAGACAGAAGTGAGAGATTATAACTAATCAGCTCCTTTCTCCAGAAGAGACAAGACTGAAGGGTGACAAACACAGTAGAGATGTTCAAGCTTTTAAAAAATGTTGATAGCGGAGACATAGAGAAAGAGAAGTTCCACTTGCATGTGGTATAGGAACTAGGGACCACAAATGTTATATGGTCACTAGTAAGCTCATTGGATATTCCAAGAATAAATATCTCTAACATGGTAGCTTGGATGTGTAACTTGCAATTGTCCGAAGTAATTGAGAAAACTAGTGCCAATCCATTTATGAGGGATCTACATGAGGGGAGAAGATTATCAGGTTATGTTGATAGAGTTAAATGAAGAAGGATGGAAAGGGCTTGCGTGAACCATAAACACTGACGTGGGCCTTTTGGGATGAATGATTTATTTCCGTTTTGTAAATATTTTCTAATACTTTGTAATATTTGAACAGACTAATATACTCTGTGTAATGCCTGTTTATGCATCTTTTATGGGCAGACAGTAGCAAAGAAATTGCACAGGGACTGCAAGATATGGAATTTGGATTCATCACTCTCTACTGCTTTGAACTCCCTGGTGATGAAGAAGGGTCTAGGCCCGAAACGTCAGCCTTCCTGCTCCTCTGATGCTCCTTGGCCTGCTGTGTTCATCCAGCTCTACACCTTGTTATCTCAGATTCTCCAGCATCTGCAGTTCCTACTATCCCTGGTGATGTGACTGATTTCAATCCATGCTTCCAGGTTATGTATTTAAACAACACACAAATAGAATGGAACAATCCCGGGAAGTCTTTAATATTGTTGCAATGGATTGAACATTAGCATGTGGCTGATAATGTAAGTCTTGAGTTTTGCATCTAGAGAGAATGAATCAAACACAAAAGGATGTTATATCCTAACATACGCATTTGAAATGATCAAATATAATTCTTGTGAATTCTTATCAAGCTGGCATGTTATCATGTGTTTTTTTTAGAAAAAGGGGGCATTAGCTCAGATGGCTGGTTTGCAATGTAGGATGGTGCCAACAGAATAGGTTCAATTCCCATGCAGGCTGTAGTTATTATTAAAGGATTCTCTTTCTCAACCTTTCCCTTCACCTAGGGCATGGTAACCATCATGTTAAACCACCACTGGTAATCTGTCTCTGTGAGAGAACAGCCCTATGGTCAGGTAATATGTTGACAATTTTACCTTTACTTTTAATACATTTTAACCTTTCATGTTTTATTCAGCTAAGTCAATGTTAGCTTCCCAAACCAGTTCCATAATAGATGACAAAATAACTAGCGTTTTGGAATAAGCACCTTGATGTAGAAAAATTCCCAATGTATTTCACAGGAGGATTACCAGACAAACATTGACATTGACGCAAAGTTGATGACATTAGAATAGGTGTCACTGGGTAATTTCAGAACTTCAAACCTATTGGTGAGATGGAGAAAGGGGCCGGGGTACACAATTCAAATGGTTATGTGACTGCATAGGCTTGAATGCCATTATCGTGATAGACAAATACACACAGTGGATATAATGGAATTGAAAACTGGAGGACCGATTTGTACTAATTATCTTGTTTGTAGTGTGGTTACCCAATCAGCAACTCTGCCCATCGTAATTAGTTGCACAATAAGTGCTCCATTCCTATGTGACTCCACCATGACATGACCAGCACAATCTGCCAGGAATAAACAAACAACCCAGTTATTTACAATTACTCTTGTAGTCACCCACTATAATCGCAGACAAATTGTTGCCATTAACGTAGAGATTAAATGGACAATTTTTAACCAGGGTGTTAAAACCGGGGTTAAATTGTTAAAAGTAGGAATTCTGACCGAATTTGCCACTCCAGCTTCAGTGAAGCAGGTTTTGTTACACCCAAGCAACCTGCCCTGGAGAGGGGTATTGGTAATTATAATGTTTAAATGAGGATCATATCTGTGCTTGTTCAGCAATTCAACACCTCTACCTCAGGTTACTCAGACTGGGCAGCATCTCAGGAGATATTGTTTATAAGGTAATGGTTTTCAAAGGGTTAATGTTAGACACTGTACTAAGCTTCACCCAGTCTGATGATGACGACGTACAGGCTTGGGTGTGGATAAATCCTGTGGAAAGGGATCACTACTCTGTCTTCCTAGCTTTTTTCCCCACTGCCCAAAACACCCATACTTTATTTTTATGTCTGTCTTTACGTGTGTGTAGAGAGAGAGTTTATAAATGGGCTAGCATTTTAAATAGTTTTTATGTGTCAGTGGTCCATAATTGTTTGTCTGTAGTTAGAGTTATTAGATTTGTATTTGTAATAAGCAGAAAATCTTACAAAGTACAGAAAACTGGTCCTTGCTTTCTATCAACCTAGATCTAAAAGACAGGTGACTTGGGGAATTCTGTGCAATTTCAAACAAAAATCCCTGACTAATGTGACAACTGCAGGAACAGAGTGACTTATTTTCCAGCACAATATCCCAATGAGATATTCATTGCTACAGTGGGTTCAAATCCTACCCTACGATGGAGGTGTGTCATAACAGGGCTTAAAGATGGATAAGGTTGTGGTATAATGGTGATGTCACAAGGCTAGTAAATCCAAAACATGGGCTAATGATTTCAAGATTGCGTTCAAATCCCTCCATGGCAGGTGGTGAAATGCACTGAATGAATAAATATAGGAGGCATGGCATACTGGTAATGTTACAGGGCTAGTATTCCAGGGACCCAGGCTAATGCTGTGGAGGTATGAATATGAATATGACCATGACATGGGGGAAGGTAATATCAATGAGGTAGTAATCCAGAGATCAGGCCAATGCTTCAGAATATGCGCTCAAATCCCACCATCACAGTTGGTTGGGATTTAAAGTGCTATGTTTCTGTAATGGCTATCAGAACTGCCCCCACATGCAGGAAAGGCCTCCTGTTTAAAACTGTGTTAACAAAAATCATTGTTGAAGTTTGAGGATTGTCACGTGTGAAAAGGACATTTCATTAACAGAATCCATTCCTGACTCAGTACAGCTAGCTGGCTTAGTCAACAGAGCATGCAACTCCTAGTTTTGGGTTTGTGGATTCAAGTCCTACATTGGGCAAGTAGATTCGACGAAGATCTTTGTTAGTATAATGATCAGAATCCCGCCTGTCAGGCAAGAGTCTGGAGTTCAATTCCCTGCTAGGGAGAGATGGATCGTTATGTGATTGGCTGAGGACAGAAAAGGGTTTGTTTTTACAGGTCTTGAGACACAGTGGCGGTGCCCCTACCTCTAGTCACAAAGTTCCAATCCCACATGCCACAGAGGAGTGTCATAACAGGTTGCCTAAAGATAGTTTAAGGTCTTGCAGCTTTGAGGTTGTGTTGTTGCCTCCAGACTTGAAGATCTGGATATTCAATTCCCTCCTGTCCTCAAGCTGCATTTTGCAGGTTGATTGAAATAACTAACGCGCCTCATCAGGATATGAATAACTTGAAAGATTAGCTGGCACTGTTTGACACCCTAGTACATACAAGAGATGACTTTGCTCCATCTGTAGCTCCATGTGGAGTAAAATGTTTAATATACCTTTAAGAATCGATACACAATAACTCTGTAAAAGGCTATATTACAATGACATCAGATCACAGGGAACTGAGATGAAACTCTATAGGATTCCACAAAATATCCCCTCTTATTATAGTTATGTTCAATGAAGCCTGTTAAGGACCACTCACCTGATCTTACTAGACCATGCCACTCAAGAGTGAAAAGGACAACGATGGCTGGCATTTTCAGTAACACCCACATCACAGGAAAAATGTTTAATAAAACATGGGTTTTGCAGCGTTCTGAAAATTCAGCTTTAAAATGGATGTGAAACTGAATTGTGCTTGGTGAAGATGGTTCAAGTTCAGGAGTCCTGTTACGAATAGAAACAGCCCCTCTGGAAACTGTTTGGCGAGAACTTTTGACATGGGAGACCCACTCAGAGATCTTGGAGGAGTTTGCACAGAAAATGCTCGGATGGATTGCTCCACCTGGAATTTCAGATCACGTTGTCTGTAACAAGAGCACATTGTGGAGGGAGCTGCAGCTAGAAAACAGGGGGAGGTGGGAGATGGAGCTGCAGAGAGGAACGAATGGCAGAGAGAAAGGAACAAGGGAAGGATAGAGTCTGCAGCAGAAACAACCCACTGTTCAGGTTGTACTGACAGAGGCTCAGCTACATTGACTCCTCAGATGTTGTGTGGGTTGAGATTATTATATCCATTTGAGTCAGGCTTCCTTCTCCATGCTGGATCTATTCATCACTAGAGGCTGCAAAACTCACCACCAATATCAATTTCTTTGTATGTGGTCCCTTTCAGGTACTACTGCAGCGCAGAGAGCCTTGCAATTGGCTATGTCTAAATGCATAAGGCCGATAACCACTAATTGTATACTGGAACTACAAGGTAAGTATTAATCCATTGTGGTGACAATAGCGAGAATGAGTGGAGACTGGGTTTCATGTGTGTGGTCATGTGTTTCTCTATGACTCAGACAGTGTCTCAGACTGTAGACATCCAGGGGAGTAACCACAATCATCTAATTCCTTTTCTGGGTAGAGATGCAGTCTTCATTAATCCTTTTGATCCTAATTTGACAAATGGCTAAAGAACATTCCTGGCCTTTTTAAGCCTCTAGTCGTGCACACTGACCAGGGTTGAATCATAAAATCGCAGAAATGATTCAGCTACTATAAAATTTCCAGACCACCATCAGTCTGTTAGCCATTAAGCCTGGAAATGCTCCTGATAGCTCCATTGCCCATTTCCTGATATCAAGATGAATTTTGGCTATCTCCTTTCTCAATATGATGATGAAAAGAAACCAACATGTATTGTGCAAGATAATGGTTCTGAAAGAGTTAACGTTGAATTTGCATTCAGCTTCATCCAAACTGATGTCACACAGTATTTAGACAGAAACAGAGAATCCTACAACAGCCTTCATTGAAAGCAGATGTACTCTGTACAACTCCTAAGAGTCCTCAGTAATTAGGCCTGACTAAAAATGTGAACTGTACATGATTCAGTAACCATCTGCCACTTCAGTTTAGACTCACCAGTGGTCCATCCTCTATCACTGATCATTAGACAGGCCCTAGACCCAGTAGAGACAAAGGAGGATAGGTGGCAGTGATATACCACAAACCACTATTACCCTTAGCCACATTCTGGCTGAGGTGGTAGATGTACAAGGTGCTAGCAGTGTGATCCAGGCAAACAGCACAGCAAGTTCTAATCTCACAGGCTGCAGAAGCTAAATAACAAAGCCAGCTAAAAAGTTGAAGTTACTCTGGGAAAGAACAACTTTAACTGTCTTGCTATTTCCAGTAAATGAAAAGAAAGCAAAAACACGAATCACATGAGATAACACCAACTCCTAATCCTACATATACAGGGCTCGGGTATCTTGGTTGAACACAATTAAAGGATTAAGTTTGCTAGCCATATGGCTGTCAAATTCAAATTGTCTTATACTTGGCTAAAGCTTAGAGACTCACTGGTGAGGCAGATTAGAGTACTGAGTGGCCAGGTTTCAAATTCTCTTTTTGTTTCAAAACAATGTAGCTCTTTGATGGTCCCAGAAGAGAAACATTACAATTTAATAAATTCTATTTGTCTTGTGCACTGATTAGTAGTTTGAAGAGGTACATCAGGTATTTCAATAACACTGCAAATTAAATCAATGCTGAGCCACATTTTTATTCGATACATCAGTTGACTATTGAATATGAACTATTTAGGGCCAATATTAATTGTGGAAATGGAGAATCCATAACTAAGAGAAGATGTATTGTCTGAATTGAACTACTCTGTATTTTGCAATGCAACTATTGATGCTGTAAGCTAATGAGTAGCTTGAATTGACTGTTGGGTTACAGTAGTAACACACAACAATAACAATGACAATTTGTATTTATATAGTGCCTTCAATGACCATCCAAAACACATCACAGGAACATTGTCCTGTGGGTCTGAAACAATAGGCAGTCTGACCAACTGAGAATTCACAAAATCAGATGATTTTAACTCTGAGGGCATCCAGTTTGAAGGACGGGGCTTGGTTTAGGCAACTTGATTTTTAACCATCGTTGAAGGTCATGGAGCACCAACTGGAAATATTTATTGCTGTAACTTACTCACATGCCAGTTCCATGTTAGTTCCATTTCTTGTGCTGATATCTGTTTGGAAATCATACTGGAACTTACAAACCAAGTTGTTTTTTCAGACGACTCGCTGGGTCCTCATGTAATATTGAGGTCCCAGGTTCAAGCCTCGCCTCTCTTGAGTTGGAAGATCTCAGCTAGACAGTTAATAGAATCCCTGGCTGACTGAGAGGAGTGGAAACACTTCTGGCCATTGTCCAGGACATATGCGGATGTCAAGTCATTCCAGAGTCGGCTGGGGTCAGTTGAATAACAGCAATGTAACACGGTTGAATAAATTTCTCCTAATAATTAACCAAGTCTGAAGATCAAAATAATCACTTAAACAAAGTGATAGAGGATAACATCATCCAAAGGCTAGCATGCACATACAGCAGGTAATTAGAAAACAAAGTAGTCAACAAGGCATATGGCACTTGCCTTCATTGGCTGGGACATTGAGTTTAAAAATTGGCAGGTAATGTTGCAGCATTATGGAATCTCAGTTAGGCCACGTTTGGAATATTGTGTTTAATTCTGGTCGTCACACTACCAGAAGGACGTGGTGGCTTTGGAGAGGGTGCAGAAAAGAGTTACCAGGATTTTGCCTGGTTGTGGAGGGCATTAGCAATGAAGAGGGGATGGAGAAAATTGGTTTTTCCTCAGTGGAACAACAGAGGTTGAGGGGGGACCTGATAGAGATCTACAAGATTATGAACGGCATGGGCAGACTTGACAGACAGAAGCTTTTTCCCAGGGTGGAAGAGTCAGTTACCAGGAGCCATGGGCAAGGTTTAAAGGTGATGTACAAGGAAAGCTTTTCACACAGAGGGTGGTGGGTGCCTGGAACCCCCTGCTGGGGGAGGTAGTGGAAGCAGATACAATAGTGACTTTTAAAGGGCGTCTTGACAAATACATGATTAGGATGGGAATAGAGAGATATGGCCCCCAGAAGGGTATGGGGTTTTAGTTGTGATGGGCCGCATGTTGGTGCAGACTGGGAGGGCTGAAGTGCCTGTTCCTATGCTATAATTTTCTCTGTTCTTTGTTCTAAATGGAATGTTGGCATTTATTGCTAAAGGAATAGAATATAAACGTAAGGAAGTGTGGCTGCATCTACACAAGGCATTAGTGAGATTGGAACTCAAGGATTGTGTACAAGTTTGGTCTCCATAATTGAGGAGGGACGTAGTTTTATTAGAGTCAGTTTGGAGGAGGTTCACTAGATTAGTTCCAGAATTGAGGGTTTTGTCTTGTGCAAGGAGATTGAACAGTTTAGGCAGACACTCTCTGGAGTTTAGAAAAAGGAGAGATCGACTTGAGTAATATGCAAAAGAGGATGATGAAGTAGACATACTTTGAGAGGATATTTTCTCATATAGTGCAATCTAGCATCCACAGTTCTTTCAGTCTTTATTTAGAATGAGAGGTCACAGTTTTAGGATAAAGGATAACAGACTTCAAACAGAGATGATGAGAAATTACTTCTCCCAAAATGTCATGAATCTATGGAATTTACTACCACAGAGTGTGTGGAATACAGGACATTGAGTCACTTTAAGGAGGAGCTAACAGGTTTTTAATCAATAATGGCTTGAAGAGTTACTGGACAGCAGACAGGAAAGCACAGTTGAGGCTGAGATAAGATCAACCATGATCGTACTGAATGGCGGAGCAGGCTCGAGGGGCTGAGTCACCAACTCCTGTTCCTCGCTCTCGTGATCTTAGGAACTACTCCTGGCATGAAAGTTTAAAAGAAGGAAACGTGCCATAACATTCCATTGGGACCTGTGTTGGAGGAGGTCAACACGGTTCAGTAGCACACACTTTCCCTTTGAAGCCCCGTTACAAATCAGTTTCCCATATCCATGTTTTCAATTGAGAGAACAGCAGAGACAGAACATTACAAGGCTGCAATTGAAGAAAATCAATAGTGTGCACAAAACCACACTTGACTAAATGACAAGAACCAGAGTTCTCAGATAGGCAGGAGTGAAAGCACAAACACATCAGCAAACTGCAGGGAGTGCACTGGAAAAGAATATACTGCAATAATCCTGGAGGATCACCGGCCAGGAATCTGTGAATACGCAGATGATCAAATTGAGCTCACCTCTATCTCTGCTGAAAGGACTTGTGCAAAGGTTGATTGTTAAGAAATACATGAACAACCTCAATTAGTTATAAATGAATTCCTTTCAAGATGTAATGTATGTACTTATTTTGTTGCAAAACATTTTAAAAGGATATTTTTTATTTAAATTTATTCCTGGGATATTGATTTCACTGGCAAGGCTAACGTTTATTCCACATCCCTGATTGTCCAGAGGGCAGTTAAGAGTCAATCACATTGCTGTGGGACTGTAGGTCAGTCGAGATAAATATGGCAGACTTCTTTGCCTTAGGGACATTGGTGAACCAGGTGGGTTTTTATGAGAATCAACTTGCTTGCCATTAGACTAGCCTTTTAATTCCAGATTTTTTTAAAAGCCAGGTTCATTTCAACTTTTACCGGGAGTTCTGGATAACTAATCCAATGGTATTACCACCTCATCATCACCTCTCCTAATTGGATCAGGCAAGGTAAATGGAACGTTTCCTATTGTACCAATCAAATCTTTGTTAGAAGGATAAACATTCAAACCAAATCACACAGTTACTATTTTGCATTCAAACTGTGTGATTCCTTCATTTGAAGAACTGTGAGCAGTTCCAGGGACCACCTGTCATAGAGGTTAGATATATTGGTATTTGAGAGAGAACAGCTTCAATGGTTCCTGGTCTCCAAGGGCCAGGCATGGAGGTCTCTTGGTGGCACGTGATGGTCTCCCTCTCCGGCGAGGCATCTCCCGGCCCAGCATGGCAGTCTCTTGGCCCAGTATGGCCGTCTGTCGGCTCAGCATGGCGGTCTCTCCGCGGTATATGGTGGTCCCTCGGCCTGGTGTAGTGATCTCTTGGCCCAGTGTGGCCTCTGCATGGATGTCAGGCATTAAGGAGATTCCAGAGTAGTCTCCTGGCCTTGAGAGCCTCAAGGTAAAACCTGACATGGTCTGGAGTCAAGGCTCGATGTGGGCTGGAAATTAGGTGCCAGTTTGGACAGAGTTAGACGCACTGTTGTTCTGAACTTTTTATTTCTCTGTTTTCTAATTTATTCTTACGAACTGTAGCGCTGGACCTTTTACAATTTCTTCATCTTTCTACTTTTTATTTCCTAAGAGCTTGCACCGAAGAATCTGTACCTGGGTAACTTGTACCACAGATGATGCTGTAGGTAGCGACTTGTACATTTTTCACTGTCCTTACGTGAGTGCATGTGACAATAAAGCTAATTCAGTTCAATTACAATGAGAGATTAAGCAAATCAGGATAATAAAAGGAAAACACTGGAAATACGCATCAGGCAGCATCTGTAGAGAGAGAAATCAATATCTATTCTGGGCCTTTATATCTCTCCTCGTACTGCTGAGAATTTCCAGCATTTTCTCTCTTTTTTTCAGATTTTACTTTTACTTTTTAGGTCTCAGAATTAGTGAAGGTAATTTCCAGAGTCATTACCTGGGCATCAATAGAATAAAGAACTCCGAATGCTGGAAATCTGAAACAAAAACAGAAATTGCTGGAGCAACTCAATGGGTCTGGCAGTACCTGTGAAGAGACAAACAGAGTTCTCTCCACAGATGCTACCAGACCTGCTGAGTTTCTTCACCAATGTCTGTGTTGGTTTCATGAACTGGATAGTCTGATATTAGCAGCCATTCTTCCACTGTATCTTCAGTATGGCTGGAATGTAACCCATTTGGCATAGATGAAAAGCCATTGGTTTAGTGCACTGAGCTTTGGGACTTTGGCATCTGTTAAAGGGTTTAACTCCCCTTTTTTTCATTTCAGGCTCATATTGACATCTTGCGCACATCACTCTATGGCAATTGTTAGAAAATGTTCACATTCTATTGCAGCCTGAACATTGACCAAAATACAGCACAGCAAGTCCAACCCCTTAACCCTTGCTCTCAGTTTCACTTCCCAGAAATATTCATTTGTCGGAAATGCACTCAAGTGTAATCAGTCATACATTAGCTAGATCAGAGCATTCTGAATAAATAAATCTTATTTGGCTCTTCAATAGAGGCACTTGGAAACCAAATATGCTGAAGCTCAATATGATGCTTTTAATGCCCCACAGGTATGTCACTTTTGATTTATTTTACAAATGGAATAATTTATTTACTTTCGTCATGACATTCTTTTTCCTTTCCCGGGTGCCTGTGTGAGAAGCACCAAACTTACTGGATTTCAACAGCACTGATTGAACACTATCCCAGGTGCCATCATTTATGTGCTTAGACCCAAATACTAGAGGGACGGGGTAAGGAGGTGGAGGCATGAAGCTTTTGATGGGCAATTCAGAAGTCTAGTGTTTCCTGAAATCTTATCTTCCAGTCCCTGAGAGATCTGACCTCGAGAGAAGTCCAATCTTGATCCTGGGGGATTCCAGGGTGCTGAGATGGGTTGGTATTGGGAACAGAGGACCCAGGTCATGTACTTCTGTCTGCCACCTTCTTTTTAATCTAGGGGATGAGGGCATCACTGACTGGGCCGGCATTTATTGCCAATCGCTAATTGCCCAGAACACTGTTAAGAGACAACCATAGCACAGCGTGAAGCTGGAGGAACACAGCAGGTCAGGCAGCATTAGAGGGGCAGGAGAGCTGATGTTTCGGGTCGGGACCCTTCTACTGTCAACCATATTGCTGTGGGTCTCGAATCACACGTAGGCCAGACCAGGTAAAGATGACAATTCCCTTCCCTAAAGGACATCTGTGAACCAGATGGGATTTTCCAACAATTGAGTTGTTGCTGTCAGTAGACTCTTAATTCTAGATATTTATTGAATTCAAACTCCACCATCTGCCATGGGAGGATTCGAACTGGGGTCTCTGGATTAACAGTCCAGCGATAATACATCGAGGTCTTTACCTTCCTAGCCCAGAAGCAGTGCTGGGAAGTTAATTATATTCTCCCCCAGCTTGTCCTCACCTCATTTTAGCTGCTGAATGTCCTGGGGGTTGAAGAATTTGACAGAATAGTTCAACACCACAAAAGAGGGTAAATTAAAATCTTGAAATTTTTAATTGTTCTCCAACATAACCCTCACACACCAGTCTCAGATTCTTAAATTTCAGCTTCACTCTTCTGTGTCTATGGATGACCTGGAGTAGAATTACTGAGAGGTTCACATCATGCCGCCACTTATTCTGCTCTTTAGTCTTTGTCTCCCTGCATCTCAATCAGCAGAAAAGCTGAACCTTGGGTGACCCCAGTAGCACTTCTGGCTCACAGCACCAAGGACACGATTAAATTCCAGCCTTGCGCGACTGGATGTGTGGACTTTTCACATTCTCCCCATGTCTGTGTGGGTTTCCTCCGTGCGCACTGGTTTCTTTCCACAGCCCAAAGATGTGCAGGTTGTGCTATATTGCCCATAGTGTCCAGGGATGTATAGGCTAAGTGGATTGGCCATGGGAAATGTGGGGTTAAGGGTTACTGTAGGGGGATGGGTGTGGATAGGATGCTCTTCAGAGGGTCAGTGCAGACTCGATGGGCTGAATGGTCGCTGTCTGCACAGTAGGGATTCTATGATTTTGTCCTTTTCTGCCTTGAGATGCTCAAAGTTGAACTTTGAATTAACATGATTAGGAAAAAGTGAGTCTTTGGACTGGGTGCTTTCCCCTTCACTGCTGGGAATAATTCCAGTAGAAACCTGTCAGCTCTAAATGTTGCATTTAGGGAAGGTAATAGTGCAGCGGCAATGTCACTGGACTAGTAGTCTAGTAACTCCAGGCCAACGTTCTGGGCATGTGTGTTCAAAACCCGCTGTAGGCAGGTAGTAAGCCTAATATAAATCTGGAATAAAGAGGTGGCCTAATGGTGACTGTGTAACCTCTGTTAATTGCCATTAAAAGCCCCTCTGGCTCACTGAAGCCCCTTACAGAAGAAAATCTGCCATCCTTATCCCTGGTCTAGTCAACATATGACTCCAGAACCACAGCAATGCGGTCCACTGTTAGCTGCCCTCTGGGTAATAAATGCTGACCTAGCCAGAGATAGCAAGAATTCACAGCATTGTTCACACCTAATGAATAAAAATTAAATATGGCGGTAAATGCTAAGGTGTGGCATTCTGTGTAGTTAATGGTGCTTTGATGGGAAGGGAGAGCAAGGTGACATGTTGTTATTATTGCTGGACCTGTGAGCAGTGCTGGAAATG
Organism: Ginglymostoma cirratum; assembly: GCA_024137785.1. Classification (NCBI taxonomy): domain Eukaryota; kingdom Metazoa; phylum Chordata; class Chondrichthyes; order Orectolobiformes; family Ginglymostomatidae; genus Ginglymostoma; species Ginglymostoma cirratum. The sequence goes on along the minus strand of JAHRHZ010000028.1, from coordinate 31,112,557 downwards.
CAACTACCTACCACCAGCATTGTCCACATTGTAGTATATTGAAAATTTCATTGTACATTTTGCCTCCTTATGGTTGCAATATATGTCTGTGTCAGCAAAAAGAGCCTGCTAGGAAGGGAGGATGATGGAGGGCCCATACCCAATACCACGTGTGGTTCTCATTCTACATGTTTCTGGCTCAGAAGACTTATCTCCCCTCAGAGGCTTGTCAACTCTGGCTGGACACCTTCCTGCAGAGTTCACCATATGACTTCCTCAATCAAGTCACCCCATCACCCACTATTGGGTCATCTGTTAAATCGATCTTCCTCCTTTCCCCACCAATTGCAATAAATAAGCAGACATCTTTTACAACCACTGAGGAGGGCAGATGGGGCTGACATAACTGCACAGAGGCCAGTATCCCATCACCAAGTCACCCTTTATTTACAAGTGCACAGCACATGTGCTGAAAACCAGCCAGCTCAGAGCTAAGAGACTCTCTGAATCTCCCGGGAATTTTTTTGTTTTGCACAGCACACTAGCTGTGGCCACCCAATTCAGGGTCAGTCCCTGAGCTGAGGAGACTCTAAATCCCCTGTTTATATTTTTTTTCCTTCTTCTCATCCCCTACAATACTACTGCACAGCATGACACTATATTGCATATGGCAGAGCGGAAGGAAACTAGCTATGGGGATTCACGAAGACCAACTAGCCACTAAGAGACATGGCCAACTATCACTCATTTCAATACACTTGGAGAAAGAGGGACATCAGTTCAACTGGGACAACATAACCAATTTTGGACAAGTCAAGCAAAGACATAGATGAGATTTCCTGGAGGCCTGGCACTCAAGTTGACACTCCATTAACAAACATGTAGAGCTGGACCCCATATAACAATCACTCAAATAGATCTGGAAGTGATGCCAACCACTCCAGCAAACTGAGACACATAAATAGCGAACAGGACAGAACATTTTACTGGAGGCACACTGGACGTTACCTGGCATGGTGATGAAACATTTACATCCAAACTTACTAGCTCGGTGAGCAAATCAACAACCACAGTAGTGTTTATTTTTTCCCGATATCACCTGTGTTTGTGCTTGTGTGTGGTGATTCAGTAAAAAGACATCATTGTGGAAGAACTTTATTCAATATTTCCACCACCAAGGGAAAAACACCCATGGGGTCAGTGAACCATAACTAGCAAGGCCTGATAAGGGTAATGTTAATCTCCTGTTTATATCTGTCGGCCAGGGCTCCGTAATTGGCTCAGGTTAACAACCCCAATCAAGGATTTCATAGTCAATGATATCCCCCTGGCCCTGGTTCCAATCGCTACAGGGGCCTTGATGTAATGTCATGTATCGTTGCAGCACTGCTTTGGAGTATCAGCTTAACTGCACGGGGTGAGATTCAAACTTATAATGCTGTGACTCCGAAGCATGCGAGCTTTCAATGGAACTCTGTCACACAACTGATTCGAAGATAAGTATATTCTTCATTATCTGATTGAATGGCCTTTTGGTCAATTAGCAGTCTTTCACATCAATTCCTTATAAGTAATGAGCAAAATTCCTTCAAGAATTCTTTTCAAAGCAACATATTGATCTTTTCATATTTTCTCAGAGTTTTATTTTGTTTTGCCCCTAGCACTGTGCCAGATTTTAGTCCTTAATTCCAGGAAACTCCAGGGTAGTTTCAGAGGATTGGCAACACTAGTTTAATTTAAACAGTGCAGGCACTATTGATCATTTCCAATCACAATATTAACAGGGATTTGAGTAATTCCGCATCCCCAGACATATCAGCAGCGGTCTGCTTTCCAAATCTCCATTTTCACAATCATAGCAATAATAATAATTATCCTCATTAACCAGGTCCATCATCTGAGTGATAACTACTTGCTCTGCTAATTAGGCATTGAGCTTTTACCCATGGATGGCCTTAATTGGAGTGGTAATTATTAGTACATAATCATTCCCTCCTTGTACTTCACCTGTCTTTCAAAGTTAGACATCATAAAGATTAATAGCTCACTCGCTTCCTGTTTTCTTTCTGTGAGTAGAGACCTGCTATTTTATTTAGACTTTTAATCAGATAATGTTGTTTACTATTGGCCTGGAGCCTGTCATGGTAACCTGTCTCATCTCGGATGGATTACAGTCTCAGCATTATTCTTTTGAAACCAGATGTCAGTCCTCCATCAGGTTACAGTAGGATGTGATCTATTAGTCTCTTCTGGGACATCTAATAGCATTAAGCAGCATGCTGTGTGCCAATGAACAATCTCCAATAATGGGGTCTCAAACAGAGACAGTGCAGAGACTTACTCCAGCTTGAGGGATGGGAACCTATGATTTTTCACCTTTAAAAGTGAAAGCAAGTCTGTCAGTGTTAAAAGTGCTCCCTTGCTGCCAAAAATTGGGTAGATGTCTGTATCTTGTTCAGTGGCCTTTCAGGAGTATGGGTGAGCATCATTCCTAGATTACCATGTATCCTGTAACTGTTTATGCTGATCAAGTTGTTCTTGCCTCCCCAAACTAAGAAGTTTGGACATTGTAGCAACCTTGGAAAAAAGAATACAGGCGTGGACTATTTTCTGAACGGTGAGAAAATTCCTAAAGCCGAAGTACAAAGGGATCTGGGAGTGCTAGTACAGGATTCTCTAAAGGTTAACTTGCAGGTTGAGTCTGTGATTAAGAAAGCGAATGGAATGTTGTCATTTATCTCAAGAGGGTTGGAATATAAAAGCAGTGATGTGCTTCTGAGACTTTATAAAGCTCTAGTTAGGCCCCATTTAGAATACTGTGTCCAATTTTGGGCCCCACACCTCAGAAAGGACATACTGGCACTGGAGCGTGTCCAGCGGAGATTCACACGGATGATCCCTGGAATGGTAGGCCTAACATACAATCAACGGCTGAGGATCCTGGGATTGTATTCATTAGAGTTTAGAAGGTTGAGGGGAGATCTAATAGAAACTTACAAGATAATGCATGGCTTAGAAAGGGTGGACGCTGGGAAGTTGTTTCCGTTAGGTGGGGATACTAGGCCCCGTGGGCACAGCCTTAGAATTAGAGGGGGTCAATTTAGAACGGAAATGAGGAGGCATTTCTTCAGCCAAAGAGTGGTGGGCCTGTGGAATTCATTGCCACAGAGCGCAGTGGAGGCCGGGACGTTGAATGTCTTTAAGGCAGAGATTGATAAGTTCTTGATCTCGCAAGGAATCAAGGGCTACGGGGAGAGTGCAGGTAAGTGGAGTTGAAATGCCCATCAGCCATGATTAAATGGTGGAGTGGACTCGATGGGCCGAATGGCCTTACTTCCACTCCTATGTCTTATGGTCTTATGGTCTTAAGAGCACCCTGCTGTAAAGACTGTATTGCTTTTACTTTTTCTGTATTATCCATTGCTGGCTAAAATGTGAAAAGAGCTGTTTATTAAAAACAAAGGATTGCTGATGGCTTACTGCATATGTTTGAAAGCAAGTAACCTGACACTCATTGTAAGTTTCAGGTCGGGACCCTTCTTCTGAAGAAGGGTCCTGACCCGAAGCGTCAGCTTTCCTGCTCCTCTGATGCTGCCTGGCCTGCTGTGTTCATCCAGCTCTACACTGTGTTATCTCTGACTCCAGCATTGACAGTTCTTACTATCTCTGAGGTCATTGTAAGTACCGTTTACACAGCTGCTGGTTCCAGTAGTATCAGATGGTTTGTAGATGATCTGAAGCTGTATACAATGGAGATTTAGTAAGCAACAAGTAGCTAATTGGTCTGTGCACTAATTACCAGTTATTAATGACAAGGGCCTTCAGGCTGTCAACAACTACGTGATTGGTTCCCAGGCAGTTGAACTGCTGAGGGCTGTGAACAAGATAGAGAGAAGCCATGAAATATCCACAGACTCAGAAGCTGTCTCTGCTCTCTGCATTAAAAGAGAAATTCAAATTTGAAGAAAAAAGTAGTTTTGTTTTTCAGCAGTTTCCATAAGCTGTAACTTTCAACTAATACGTCAGAGATCGTTCATAAAACCAACTATCCTGTGATTCCCACAAACCCAGTGAAAGCAATTGGAGAGGTAAAATTCAAATGCAGCATTCCGCTCAGTACAACGATCACCTCAGTAAATTCGGTAAATTGGGCTGGTGTGGTACCCGATGTCAGTGGATTCTGCATTGGCGAGGTCCAGCAAGGACTCATAGTGGTGAAGGCATCATGGAGGCAAAATGGCACCAAAGATTGGCATCTTTCATTCTAGCAGCAGCGGTGTGGCAGAGGGGACTTATGTCTACCCACCATGCCCGTGGTGGAGCATTTAACAAGAAGGACTGTGAAGTTGAACACATTTTTTAATGTCTTTATTCTTCTGCCTTTTATATTATACGTTTTGATTTATTTTCCGTGCTTTAAAACTGTACTGGCGAATGGTAACACTATACAATGCTTTTTATTACATTTCTGTAACAAAATTCACGAGACAATGATTTTTTTTTTCTTTATTCATTCACGGGATGAGGGTGTCACTGGCCAGGCAGCACTTATTGCCCATCCCTAATTGCCCAGAGGGCAGTTAAGAGTCAACCACATTGCTGTGGGTCTGGAGTCACATGTAGGCCAGATCAGGTAAGGATGGCAGTTTTCTTCCCTAAAGGGCATTCGTGAGCCAGATGAGTTTTTTCCCTGACAATTGGCAATGGGTTCATGGTCATCATTAGATTCTTAATTCCAGATATTTATTGAATTCAAATTCCACCATCTGCCATGGCAGGATTCAAACCCAGGATATTACCTGGGTCTCTGGATTAGCAATCCTGTGATAATACCACTAGGCCATTGCCTCAGATCAAATTGGATGGTAACCTGTAACTAATGGAGTGCCACAGGGATCAGAGCTGAGCTGCAATCATTTACAGTGTATATTAATGACTTGGGTGGGAAAGTGAATGCAGTGTTGCCATGTTTACAGAGATCATAAAAATAGGTGAGAAGGCAAGTGGTGAGGATGACATAGAGAGTCCCCAGAGGGGTACAAACAGGTTAAGTGAGTGGACAAAATCAATCACAAGCAGATGATCATGTCATAAAATGGGAAGTTACGGCACTTTGGCTGGAAAAATAGAAGAGCTGAACATTATTTACACAGAGAAAATCTGCAAAAAAGCTACGGAAGAGAGGGATTTGGGACTCCTTGTACATGAATCATGATAAAACCAACATCCAAGTTCAACTGGTATTTGGGAAAGCAAACTGAATGTTGGTCTCCATTCAAAGGGAATACGTTATAGTGTACGTGTACAGTGCATCTATATGTAGTAAAATGGGGAGGATTTGCTCAAACTGTACAGATGACTGCTGGAATATTATGAACAGTTTTGGTCCCTTTATCTAAGGAAAATAATTGGCATTGGAGGCGGTCCAGAGAACGTTCATTATGTAGATTTCTGGCTGGAGGGGTTTTGTCATGAGAATTGGTTAAGAAGGTTGGTCCTTTACTCTTTGGAGTTTAGAAAAATGTGAGGGCAATTTTATTGGAACATTTATGATTTTAAAGGGACATGGTAGGGTAGATGTGGAAAGGTTGTTTCCCCTTGTGGGAGAGTCTAGTAGTAGTGGGCATAATCTCAGAATAAGGGGGCAGCCATTTAAATTAGAGATGAGGAGGAATTTCTTTTCTGGCGGAAGTGAATGTATAGAATTTTTTTTTACCTCAGAGGGGTGTCAAGGCTGAGTCATTAAGTATACTCAAGGCTGAGAAAAACAATTTTTAATCAGTAAAGGAAAGGCAGGAGAGAGGAGTTAAGCTTTATCAGGTTAGCCATGTCTCAATGAATGATGGAGCAGATTCGATGGGCTGAAAGGCCTACTTCTGTTCCTATTCCTTACAATTTTATTAAAAGGTGTAACAGTTTCGAAGTGTACCCTTCATGACAAAATGAGGTATGAGACACTTATCACCTACACTGGAACACAAAAAGGGTAAAATGAACCATTTCCCTTCATCTGACAAACGTCAACAAGGACAGTGAACAGTTCTTCAACGAGAAGAGTCATATGGGCCTTATAACATTAACTCTGTTTTTCTCTCTCCACAGATGCTGCCAAACCAGTTGAGTTTCTCCTGCATTCTCTGTGTTTGTTTAGGATTTCAAGTATCTGCTGTATTTTGATTTTCTTTGACTGGGGAGTCATTGTATCTGATTGCCTACCACCTTTCCTGGGTTATGACTGGGCCTAGGTGTCCCTGGAGAGGGAACATGCAGTGCCTACTAGCATGTTTGAGGGCCTATGAGATGAGTAAAGGGCATCATCAGCCCTGGGAATTTTAGTTTGATTTAACTGAGATAGGTTTCTTTTGACGAATTGATCTTTAATGGAGTTTTTTAAGGGGTTTTCTCAAGTTAATTTAGTTGAGCTATTGTGTACTTGATTGGTTATTTCAAGTCGACAGATGTGGAGGTTGGGTGGATTGGCCATGCTAAATTGTCATCGTGTCTAGGGATGTGCAGGCTAGGTGGATTGGCCATGGGAAATGCAGGATTACAGGGATAGGGGAGGGGGTTGGTCTGGGTGGGACGCTCTTCGGAGGGTCAGTGTTTACTCGATGGGCTGCCTCTACACTATAGGAATTCAATGATTCTGTGAAAAAAACGTAAAGAGACACACACTGAAACTGGTTGTAGTTGAGCTAGGTACGTTCTTGTCATGTCTCGCTGTGCAAATAAACATTAGATTGAGCCAATATTAGCTTTGGTTTTCACCTTCACCAACTGGCTTTAACAAATGTAACAAGTGCCAACTAAATTTAGTTTGATTAAAGTGCCTAGTTCTTTATAAAACAAAATAAAATGCAACCGTGTCTGATCAGCCATGATCCCATTGAATGGTGGAGCAGGCTCGAGGGGCTGAATGGCCTACTCCTATTCCTATTTCTTATGGTCTTATAGGCATGGTACTCTGATGAAAGATGGAGTCAACTTCCTTCAGCTTGGTTGCCCGGTAATTTAACTTTGTGTGATTCATTTGAAAGAATTCTCATGGGTTCCAAGACATTAATTTCAACGAGGTGTATATTTTTCTTAATCACTCCTGGGCTGTGGGTGTTACTGGCTGGGCCAGTATTTATTGTTTCTCCCTAGTTGCCCCTTGAAGGTGGTGGTGAGCTGCCTTCTTGAACCACTGCAGTCCGTGTGCTGTAGGTTGACACACAATGCCATTATGGGGGGGGAGGGGGAGTTCCAGGATTTTTACTCAGTAACACTGAGTGAACAGTGATATATTTCGAAGTCAAGATGGTGACTGTTTTGGAGGGGAGATTGCAGGTTGACAGTGTTCTTATTTATCTACTGTTCTTGACCATCTCTATGGAAGTGGTCAAGGGTTTGGGGTGCTTTCTAAGCATACTTGGTGAATTTCTACTGCGTATCTCATAGATAATACAAACCGTTGTGACTGAACATTGGTGGTGGAGGGAGTGGATGTTTGTGGATGTGGTGCCAAACATGCGGGCTGCTTTGTCCTGGTTGGTGTCAAGCTTCTTAAGTGTTGTTGGAGCTGTACCCATCTAGGCAAGTGGAGAATATTCCATCAAATTCCTGACTTGGGCCTTGTAGATGGTGGACAGGCTTTGGAGTGTCAGAAGATGAGTTCATTGCTGCAGTAATCCTAGCCTCTGACTTGCCTTTGTAACCATTGTATTTATATTGTGAGCCCAGTTCAGTTCCTGATCAATAGTAGCCCCAGGATGTACAGAGTGGGGGATTCAGTAATTAGTGACTGCAGCGATTTCTCATTATCTTCCATTGGAGTTTGGTACACTGGAGTTTTAAGATGTTCTTTTTGTAAGCATTGAAAAAATTCTACTGTTAGCATTCAGACCTATGCCCAGTCCCAATTTGAGAAGGGTTTTAAAAGATCTATTTCTGTTCTTCTACGTAAAGCGTTGACCTGATTTGTTAAGCTGAAGAGCATTCTTCAAATAATCAGTGAGACTTATCTACGTCAGAGGACATTAATCTGTGCTCCTTGGGTTAAAGAATGAGCCTTTGAACAATTTTCATCAGCCCTGAACAAAACAATCAGTTCAGCCTTTTACAACTCCTCTCACCGCAGCCCATCAAAATCTTCCTCAGGTTAAGACCACGCAACTGGATCAAGGTGACAGCAATGGACTGCAACTGATTGTAAAGGTGCATTCCTTCTGTCAGCACACAGAAAAACAGCAAATGTGGATCCCAGAATCAGTACCGACACATGCTGAGGAGTGGTGAACTCAGGAACATAAAGTGCAGCCAGTTACCAGACACAACATTGTTGTATGAGGGTTGACATCATTTCACTTACAATTCACAGTCTTTGCTTCCAACCAGACAAAGGGCTAGAGAGTGACCTAAATGAATGCTACATTCTATTAGGGGCAAGCATGTCAGTGCCAGGGATAGATTTTAGTGAGACTAGCAGGGAAACGACTACAATTGAAAATCTGAATCTGAAGTGGAAAACACGATGGGTTGTATGTTCCTTGGTGCTAACTGAGAAAAGAGGGAGGGCTTTCTGTTAGCAGTTGTTCACTGGTAACACTCATCTCTGAGTGACAAGGTGATGTGTTCAAGCCTGTCTCTAGCTGTCTGAACATTCCACACATTATCCTTTTTATTTCCTAGAAGGAAGAGGATGAAGCTTCTATTAAGCATAAAGCCTTTTGAGTGGAAAGATCTGTTTCTGTGCTGTGCATCACAAGAGTACAACTTAATATTTTGCATTTTACGCATAATGTATCCCTTTAAGTCCTGGTATAATGCTTTAAAATAGTCCTTTGGGTACACAAAACTTGAATAATGCTGAGAAAAGATAAATTCGACAAACGTTTTTATTTCATTCTCATCAGTATAATTCACAAAGATACCAATTCAAGGGTAAAACTAGCATGAACTCATACTTCATGAGATAAGAGTCTTAATTAGTTGCCTTGACCAATCAGAGTGGCATTGCCTGGTTAAAAATGTAAGCAAAACCCAGCAGCTAACTGTCAATCAGCATTAATGGGTACATTCTCCATGACAATGCCTCTACCAAAAGAACGTAAGAAATAGGAACAGGAGTAGGCCATCTGGCCCATCGAGCCTGCTCTGCCATTCAATAAGATCATGGCTGATCTTTTTTTGGACTCAGCTCCACTTACCCACCTGCTCACCATAACCTTTAATTCCTTTACTGTTCAACAATCTATCTAGCTTTGTCTTAAAAACATTCAACGTGGTGGCCTCAACTGCTTCACTCGGAGGGAATTCCAAAGATTCACAACCTTTAGAATGAAGCAGATCCTTCTCAACTCAGTCCTAAACCTGCTCCCCCTTATTTTGAGGCTTTGCCCACTCTTTCTGGTTTCCCCTGCCAGTGGAAACAGTCGTGCTGTTTCTATCTTATCTACTGCCTTCATAATTTTATGTTTTTTTATAAGGTTCTCCCCTCATTCTTCTAAATTCCATTGTGTATAGTCCCAGTCTACTCAATCTCTCCTCTAAGCCAAACCTCTCAGTTCCGGAAGCAACATAGTGAATCTCCTCTGCACCCCCTCCAGTGCCAGTATATCCTTTCTCAAGTAAGGGGACCAGAACTGTGAACAGTACTACAGTGGTATAATCTCCCTGCTTTTAAACTTCATTCCTTTAGCAATAAAGGATGACATTCCATATGCCTTCTTAATTACCTGTTGCACCTGCAAACTGTATTTTTGTGGTTCATGCACAAGGACACCCAGGTCCCTCTGCACAGCAGCAAACTGCAATTTTTCACCACTTAAATAATAGTCCATTTTGCTGTTATTCCTACCAAAATGGATGACTTCACGTTCATCAACATTGTACTCTATCTGCCAGACCTTTCCCACTCACTTAACCCATCTATCTCCCTCTGCACACTTTGGTCTACCACTCATTTTAGTGTCATCTGCAAACTTTGACACACTACACGTGGTCCCCAACTCTAAATCATCCATGTAAATTGTAAACAATTGAGGTTCCAACACTGATCCCCAAGGCACAACACTAGCCACTGATCCCCAACCAGAAAAACACCTATTTATCCCTACTCTTTGGTTTCTGTTAGTTAATCAATCTTCTAGCCATGTTAATACATTACCCATAATGCCTTGTGTCTTTATCTTATGCAGCAGCCTTTTGTGTGGCACCTTGTTAAATGCCTTCTCGAAATCCAGATATATCACATCCATCGGTTCCCCGCTGTCCACTGCACTTGTAATGTCCTCAAAGAATTACGGAAATTAGCTAAACATGGACTTGCCTTCCATGGGCCCGTGACTGATGGAACAATTTCTACTCAGATGTCTCACTGTTTCTTCCTTGATTATAGGTTCAAGCATTCACCCCACTACGAAAGTTATGCTCACAAGCCCATAGTTATCCACCTTTTATCTACCTTCTTTTTCAAATGGTGGCATCATATTAGCTGCTTTCAAATGAAAGTTCACATGTCATCCAATTACTGCTCTGCTATCATGCAGTATAAATGTTCATTTTTCCATTGAATTGGTGTTCTTGTGAATTATCCTGATGAGTCCTTCCTTTCTATCACCAACACTTACTGAAAAGCTGAAGGAGAAGGTGATTTCTAAATTATACACATATTTGAAGGGGCACCAATCAAAATGTCAGTTGGGTCAAATTAATAATGCACATCAAATTTGTTTCCTGGTGGCAGGGAGTCCGGGGACCTTTGGACCCATGAGACCAGGCTCTGGAGCTGGAGATACCTGACACTGACCCCAGCAAGGTTTGTCAAGGAGAGGTCACCTGCACTAAATGCATCTTGAGGAGGTGTCAAATATTAAATTATGCTGCTTATTCCAAGTGGGTTCCAAAACTCCAACTTCAGAGCGAATTGGGCCTTACGTCCAGTTGACTTAGCAGCCAATGCTATTGGATAAATTAGTGCCAAGGAAAATGCTGATCACTGAGATGTTTTTGCACACTTCGTCTTATAAACCAATGAATGCCAGCAGACATTTTGATCTCAATTAATGCCAGTGTAAATCATTGAGGATATTCTAGGCTTAGCGCAACTGTGTCCCGGTCTCATATATAAGCCTTACATCATGCTCTCTGCACTGAAAGGAAGATTGTGGCCCATTAAGTTTGCTCCTCTTCATGGATGCTAATATTTACAATAAAAATTACAATATAGACAAACTGCAACAAAGGGAAAGCTGCAAACTTGAAAACACTGCACCAAAGAAAATTTGCAGCAGGGAAAACTGCAACACAGAGAAATCTAAGATAACAAGCATGGGGCTGGATGAACACAGCAGGTCAAGCAGCATCATAGGAGCAGGAAAACTTGACGTTTCGGGCCTAAACCCTTCATCAGAAGTGGGGGAGGGGAAGAGGGTTCTGAAATAAATAGGGAGAGAGGGGGAGGCGGATAGAAGATGGATAGAGGAGAGGATAGGTGGAGAGGAGGCAGACAAGTCGAAGAGGCGGGGATGGAGCCAGTAAAGGTGAGTGTAGGTAGGGGGGTGGGGAGGAGATAGGTCAGTCCAGGGAGGACGGACAGGTCAAGGGGGCGGGATGATGTTAGTAGATAGGAGATGGGGGTGTGGCTTGGGGTGAGAGGAAAAACCGGTTAGGGAGGTGGAGATGAGCTGGGCTGGTTTTGGGATGTGGTTGGGGGAGGGGAGATTTTGAAGCTTGTGAAATCCACATTGATGCCATTGGGCTGCAGGGTTCCCAGGCTGAATATGATTTGCTGTTCCTGCAGCCTTCGGGTGGCATCACTGTGGCATTGCAGGAGGCCAAGGATGGACATGTCATCTGAGGAATGGGAGGGGGAGTTGAAATGGTTCGCGACTGGGAGGTGCAGTTGTTTGTTGCGAACTGAGCGCAGGTGTTCTGCAAAGCGGTCCCCAAGCCTCCGCTTGGTTTCCCCGATGTAGAGGAAGCCACAACGGGTACAGCGGATGCAGTATACCACATTGGCAGATGTGCAGGTGAACCTCTGCCTGATGTGGAAAGTCTTCTTGGGGCCTGGGATTGGGGTGAGGGAGGAGGTGTGGGGGCAGGTGTAGCACTTCCTGCGGTTACAAGGAAAAGTGCCGGGTGTGGTGGGGCTGGAGGGGAGTGTGGAGCGGACAAGGGAGTCGCGGAGGGAGTGGTCCCTCCGGAAGGCAGATAAGGGTGGGGAGGGAAAGATGTCTTTGGTGGTGGGGTCTGATTGCAGATGGCGGAAGTGTCGGAGGATGATGCGTTGGATCCGGAGGTTGGTGGGGTGGTATGTGAGGACGAGGGGGATTCTTTTTTGGTTATTGTTGCGGGGACGGGGCATGAGGGATGTGTTCCGGGAAATGCGGGAGACACGGTTGAGGGCGTTCTCGACCACTGTGGGGGGGAAGTTGCGGTCCTTGAAGAATGAGGACATTTGAGATGTGCGGGATTGGAATGTCTCATCCTGGGAGCAGATGCGGCGGAGGCGAAGGAATTGGGAATAGGGGATGGCATTTTTGCAGGAGGGTGGGTGGGAGGAGGTGTAGATCTGCAACCCGTAAACATTGCAACAGGAAAAACTGCAGCACAACAAAAATGCAACATGGAAAAACACAACTGGGGAAAACTGCAAGGTTGGAAGTGGAGTCTACAACAGCGAAAACTTCAATACGGAAAACAGCAGCCAAGGGAAATCCGCAACATTAGAGCACTGCAACACAGGGTTATGTTCAGCACAGCAAAACTACAACAGGGAAAACTGCAATACAGTCAGTTCTGCTATACCGCAATAGTTGTGTTCCTGTGCAACATCATGTTATAGAAAATCGCACTATAGAAATAAAGGGGTGTATGGGAAGAGCAGGATTGGGGGCAGACCACCAAAAAATATCATTCAAAATCTCTTAACAGTCATTCAAAAGCCGAACACAAAGGATAGCACAGTTTTAATAAATGTTTAATTCATACCTAATAATGAAATAAAAGTAAATTTAACAAGTTACATTGAAAAAAATGTCAAGATGACTTGATGGGGGAGGAGGTTTTGAGATTGCTCTGTTGTTAATGCAGGGGCTGAGGGTCATCATCATCATCACCTGCAGGTACAGTTGTGGCTTCAGGGTTAGGGTGAAAAATAGTTAATCCTGAAGTGGATGGCTGTGGCTCATTGTCTTCTGACAGTTTCTTGGGGATTGGCTTAAAAAAGACGTCTAGTTTTTGCTACTTTGCCCTTTTTCTTCTTTCATGAAGAAGCTGTTCATAGGGTGCCAAATAAGGTCTTATTCCTCGAACTGCTACCCTGCTGCATTCTGCATTGTAATCGTTGTCCTCTAAGAGCTGAAAATGCTTTTCAATTTCCCTCAGGATAGAAGACAAAACAGAAGTGGAAAGCTTTCGTGGTGCTGCATCCTGGAATCCATCTTCTTCATCTCCAGCTTCCACTTCCCCCTCAGCGACAAGTTGTTGTAGATCAGCTGTAGAGAGGTCTTCACAGCGCGACTCAAGCAGCTCTTCAACATCCTCACTGCCTGCTTCTTCAAATCCAACGTGCTTTGCAAGATCAACACAATGTTCTTTGATTCTTGAGAGCTCCCCTGACAGATCAAAGCCTTTAACGTCTTGAAAACAATCTGGGAGAAGCTTCCACCAAACTGCATGCAAGCTGTCCTTACTGAACATTACCCCAGGCCTCCACAATAATGTCAATTGCATTCTTTATGTTAAAGCTCCTCCAAAATTGAAGTACACTGTCCTTATTCTGCTCAGTATCTTCAATCAGCCTTTTAGTTGTGGGCCTTAAATAATAATTTTAAAAGCCCATGAAATGATCATGTGATGTTGATACATACTCCTCCATGCACTGATGGAATCGCATTATAGCCGACATAACTTCACGTTTTAGAAATAGCGTTCCACTGTTCGTCAGTCACGCTATAGCCAATTTGTATTGCCAGAACACATGTTATAGCAGAACCTACTGTACAAGGAAATCTGCAACATGGAATAACATCAACTTGGAAGGACAACATGGAGAAACTGCTGCTTCATGTAAAATAGCAATACAGGGGGAAATTGTGGCTCAGAGAAAAACAGCATGGAGAGGTAGGACAGGGTAGGGGACCAATAATTCACCACTGTGTTCTTTGCTTTCTGATTCATGTTGTGAAAAGGACATTTAATTTGTATCTTATATTAGTGTCTCGACATCTAATTAATTGGTAGTATCAAGTAATATAATTACCTCAAAGTTAATTTGTTAAAAACACATTCAGTGACTAACACATTATTCATTTGCAAACAGAATTATTTTCTATTGGAATAACAATAAATAGTTTTGTTAAATGCCCAAAGAAGTTAAATTGTAACCTTACTGTGTAAATTAAATGAGGGCTAATTTCCTTTCAGAGGTTTTAACATATTTCAAGAGATATAGACCAATTCTATCTATTCATAAATCTGCCTGCTCATGGCCTTGACACATTGCTCAAGGATTGTCTCAGTTTGCAGGTGATAAATCAACAGGTTTTCAATTTTCAATTGTTTTAGCGTAATTTCTAAGGATTTTCAACTTGTTTTTATTCATTCATGGGATGCGGGTATCACTGTCTAGGCCAGTATTTATTGCCCATCCCTAATTCCCCAGAGGGCAGTTATGAGTCAACCACATTGCTGTGGGTCTGGAGTCTAAATATGGCAGTTTACATTAGTGAACAAGATGGGACTTCCTGACAATCAGATCATGATTAACATTAGACTTCCAGATATTTTTTGAATTCAAATTCCACCATTTGCTGTGGTGGGGTTTGAAGCTGGGTCCCCAAGGCATTATCTGAGTCTCTAGATTAACAGTCCAGCAGTAATACCACTAGCCCATCACCTCTCCATTATATCTTGAGCTCTACTGACACTGTTATAAATGAGTTACACTATTTATCTAGATCTAGTCAAACAGTACACCACGGCAAACTGTCTACAACAATGTTACCTAAAATTTTTCCCAATTCAAGGCTTGGGCAGAAGCTGTGAGGCCAAGAAACAGGCAAATTGCTCATTCATCAGCGTTGTTTTAAGAACCTATCTCTGCACCGGCTGTGTTTTGGAGCAGGAATCAAAAATCAGTTGAGCCAATGGGTTAAGGAGTGGCAGATGGAATTTAATTTAGACAAATATGAAGTGTTGCATTTTGACAAGGCAAATCAGGGCAGATCTTCTACATTTAATGGTCGGGGTCTGGGGGTGTTGTCACACAAAGAGACGGGCTCATTGTTCCTTGAAGTCACAGATAGACAGGGTTGTGAAAAAGGCATTTGGCACGCTTGCCTTCATTGGTCAGAACATTGAGTACAGGGGTTGGGACATCATGTTGTGGCAGTACAGGACATTAGTGTGGCCATTTTGAGAATACTGCATTCAGTTCTCATCACTCTTCTATAGGAAAGGTGTTGTTAAACTTGAGAGGGTGTAGAAAATATTTACAAAGATGTTGCTGGGACTGGAGGGCTTGAGCTGTAGAGAGAGGCTGAATAGGCTGGGGCTTTTTCTCTAGAGTGTCAGAGGCTGAGGGCTGACCTTATAGATGTTAATAAAATCATGAGGGACATGGATGTGGTAGTCTTTTCCCTTGGATGGGGAGTCCAAAACTACCGGGCATAGGTTTAAGGTGAGCTGGGAAGGATTTAAAAAGGACCTGAGAGGTTACTTTTTCACGCAGAGTCATAGAGTCATACAGCACGGGAACAGACCCTTCGGTCCAACCCGTCCATGTTGAACATAATCCCAAACTATACTATACATACGTGCCTGCTTCTGGCCCATATCCCTCCAAACTATTCCTATGCATGTATCTATCCAAACATCTTTTAAGCATTGTACTTGTACACACATCCACCACTTCCTCAGGTAGTTAGTTATGCATTTATGGTACCAGCTGCCAAAGTAAGTGGAGGAGGCAAGCAAACTTACAACATTTAAAAGGCATCTGGACGAGTAGATGAATAGGAAGGGTTTAGAGAGGTATGGGTCAAATGTTGCCAAATGGGACTCAGTAAAATTGGGATATCTGGTCGGCACGGATGAGTTGGACCAAAGGGTCTGTTTCCGTGCTTTGGGTCTCTATGACTGGCTGTAAGTTGGCCCACGGTCATTAAGATAAACAAATATTTAAGATTTAATCAAATCCATTCAATTCAAAGGCAATTAAGGATGGGCAATAAATGTTATCCATTGTTTACAGTGATGCCCACATTCTGTGAAAGAATAATAAAGTTATGAACTATGTCAGATGCTGTGCATTGACCTGTTTAAGGTATTTATCTGTTGTTTTATATCATGAACTCGATCGACCAAAATCTACATTCATGTATTTGCTAATGTAAAAGCAAGTCCTGTCAGAATATGTCACAGCCTGTCAGAGGAGAGGCAATGGCCTTGTGGTATTATCACTGGACTGCTGATCTGGTGACCTGTGTTCAAATCCTGCCAAAGCAGAAGGTGGAATTTGAGTCCAATAAAAATCTGGAATGAAGAGTCTTGTGGCAGCTATGAAACTGTTGCAGATCGTCAAGGGAAAAGCCCTTTAGGGATAGAAACAGCTCTTCTTACCTGGTCTGAGTGAGCAATAAATACTGACCAGCCAGTGACACCCTCATCCTGTAAACAATTTTTTTTTAAAAATCCTTTTCCGTGAAATTGGAGGCAAGGGCTACTTATTCAATTCTTAAGGCTCTCCGATTTTTGTCCAAAGGGAAATTGAGAGCAGGAATGGTCATGGACCCAGGCTGTGTACATTATAAGAACTAACTCAAGGAACAACATTATGAGCAACTTTTGGTGCCAGTAACCCGAGACTTCCAGAAACCAACAATGCATGTGGGGTTCCTCTTCAAATCAGATGGGAATATGTTGATTCCCTCAAGTTGTGAATACCCCTGGAAAATTCCAATGTTTTGTTGGCAGCTGCTGACATCTGGATTAAAAAGTTGCATATTTTCTAGAGTAGTGTAAACAAATTCAGCGCATGCAAGAGTGATTCTTTTTCATGAGGGAAGGGCTAGATAATTGAAACACAACGAATGATGGAGAGTTGGAAATTTACGTGCATGGACAAAGAAGACATTTTGTAACCTCTGGAAAGCACCAATAGGAAGGAACAAGGAGATGGGAAGAAAGCAAGGAGTGGAGAGAGGGAGAGAAGGAGAAAAGAAAAGATGGGAGAAGACAGAATGCAGGAAGGAAGGAAGTCATGCATATTATGAACTCAGGATGTCAGAAAGCATGTCATAGGCAATGAGATAACACAGTGCGGAGCTGGAGGAATTTTATGAAGAAGGGTCCCGACCCGAAACATCAGCTTTCCTGCTCCTCTGATGCTGCTTGGCCTGCTGTGTTCATCCAGCTCTACACTTCGAATCTTGATGTGTTGAGCTTGTCTTGTGAAATCAGTTACCTTTTTCAAGTCTTACACAGCACAAAGGGGGATCCAGTTGTGTGAAATGTTAATACGTTAACCAGTTTCAGTTCCTTGAAGAGTGCAGTCTAGATGTTGCTTCTTGACTGCAGATTTGCTTTTGTGCGTTGACAGACATGACAAGCCTGGTTGAAATGCTGGGCCTCTCACAAAATTGCACGTTGTGCCATGATCATACTAATGTTTCAATGGGTAACAGTAAGTCCCAAAGGGCCACATACTCTGCACATAAATCCATTATAAAAGATATAAAAGTTTGTATACGTATGTGAACAGATTCAAGAACAGCTTCCTCCCTGCTGTAATCAGACTTTTGAATGGGCCTCTTTAATGTTAATGTTAATCTCTCTCTCTGCACCTTCTTGGCAGCTATAACACTGTATCCTGCACTCTGTTCTGTTCCCCTGATGCACTTGTATAGTATAATCTGCCTGTAAAACATATATGACAGCACTTTTCACTTTACCTTGGTACACAGGACAGTAATAAATCAAAGTCAAAGTTATTAGGGTGTAGGTGCCTGATGTTCTAGCTCTGGAGTATCATGCAAAGAGAAACTTACATACACAGAAGCTTTGGCATTAATCTAAAGTCTTGTTTTTGATATACTCTTAAACTGCCTCTATTCACCTCATGAACTCTGCCAATTGTCTTTACGGTTTCAAATTTGCATACTGCGCATTAATTGCTACTTAGGAAGAAAGAAATAGACCGTTAATGTGGGTTCAAAGTGTTAATGTGCATTCAATCTGTTTACTGCAGTCTTATAGTACAATTAGTGGGTGTGTAAACTGTGATGTTCAGAAGATGTTGAACTCTGAGCTGAGTTCCTTTTGTCACTGTGTTTACAGCAAGATTTAAATCCTGTTTTCTTTTGAATTGTTTTTTGTGTTTAGTGGTATGTGTATAAAGGTACAACCCAATGTGGTACTGAGTTATGCAGACCAGAAAATTGCAGGCTTTATCTCTTGACCCTTACTGAGAAAGCCGAGGAAACTGTTGTTGGGAACTGCAATTAACTTCAATGTCCCTGGACTCATGTTGAAGGGAAATAAAACAGCCAAGGTGATGTTTCCCAAATCTCTAGGCAAAGGCTTTCACTGACAGGTATTTGTGTTTGAAATTCATACAAAGATGGGGAGGTGCTCTTTTCTTCATTCATTCACAGGGTATGGGCTTGGCCAGCGTTTTATCACCTATCCCTAATTCCCCTGAGAAAATGGTGCAGAGACACCATCAAGAACTGAAACAAAATCAGAAATTTCTGGAGAAACTCAGCAGGCCTGCCAGCATCTGTGGAGACAAAACAGAGTTAAAGTTTTGGGTCCAATGACCCTTCTTCACAACAGACCCACCTAAGTGTTCCCACACTGCTGCTGGTGTCCTCCTTGTCGGTGGAGGTGATAAGTTTGGAAAATGCTGTTGACAGAATCTTGACGATTTGCTGCAGCGTTCCTTGTTGATGGTACATTGTGCTGCCACTGTCCATAAATGGTGAAGGAAGTGAAACAAAGAAGAATAGGAGTACACCATTTGGCCCTTTGAGCCTACCGTGCCATTGATCATGATTATAATGTGGAAGTACCAGTGTTGGACTGGGGTGGACAAAGTCCGAAGTCACACCACACCAGGTTATTGTTCAACAGGTTTATTTGAACTCTCAAGCTTTCAGAGTGCAGCCCCTTCATCAGGTGAAGGAGGTGAAGATAAAGTCCTGATGACGGAGCTGCCCTCCGAAAGCTTGTGATTTCAAATAAACCTGTTGAACAATAACCTGGTGCCGTGTGATTTCTGAACATGATGATGGCTGATCCTCTATCAACACCACGCTTCCAGTTTCTCCCCAAGTCCCTTTTAGCTTCTGGAAATCTATTTGTCTCTCTCTTAAGTACATTTAGTGACTTTACCTCCACAGCCTTCTATGGTACAGAATTCCACAGTTTCACCATTTTCTGAAGGAAGAAATTTTTCCTTATCTCAGACTGATGTGATCTACTGCACATCCTAAGACTGTGACGCTTATTATAGACTCCTGACCAGGGGAAACATTGTCTCTGCGTTCAGTCTGTCCAGCCTTGACAGAATTTTATACGTGTTAATGAGAATCTCATTCTTCTAAACTCCAGTGAGTACAGGCCCAGTCAAACCCAATCTCTTCTCATATGATAAACCTGTCCTCACAGGAATTGGTCCAGTGAACTCTTGTTATAATCCCTCTATGGTAATTATGTCTTTTTGTTGGATAGGCAGATTAGGAATGCTCATAGTATTCCAGGTCTGGTCTCAGTAAGCCCTGTACAGCTACAATAGAACATCCTTGCTCTGTATGTAAACCCTCTTTCAATGAAGGTTAACATACCTTTTGCCTTCCTATCTACTTGCTGTACCTGTAGGCATGCTTTGAATGATCAGTGTACAAGGGCAGTCAGGTTATTTTTTCTATATCAACCTTGACCAATCTAGTACCATTTAATTATAATTTAATACCAATTCTATTTTGCCTACCAAAGTCAACAACCTTGAGTCTATCCACATTATACTGTACATAAGAACATAAGAACTAGGAGCAGGAGTAGGCCATCCGGCCCCTCGAGCCTGCCCCGCTATTTAATAAGATCATGGCTGATCTTTTTGAGACTCAGCTCCACTTACCCACCCACACACCATAACCCTTAATTCCTTTACTGTTCAAAAATTTGTCTCGCCTTGCCTTAAAAACATTCAGCGAGGTAGCTTCAACCGCTTCACTGGGCAGGGAATTTCACAGATTCACAACCCTTTGGGTGAAGAAGTTCCTCCTGACCTCAGTCCTACATCTGCTTCCCTTTATTTTGAGGCGATGCCTCCTAGTCCCAGTTTCACCTGCTAGCGGAAACAACCTCCCTGCCTCCACCTTATCTACTCCCTTCATAATCTTACATGCTTCTATAAGATATCCCCTTATTCTTCTGAATTCCAATGAGTATAA
The DNA here is from genome assembly GCA_024137785.1 of Ginglymostoma cirratum. NCBI lineage: Eukaryota > Metazoa > Chordata > Chondrichthyes > Orectolobiformes > Ginglymostomatidae > Ginglymostoma > Ginglymostoma cirratum. Next base: position 31,092,140 of record JAHRHZ010000028.1, on the reverse strand, counting down.
TCCCGGCCTACTCAGTCTCTCCTCATAATCTAACCCTCCCAACGCTGGAATCTTGTGAGTGAATCTCCTCTGCACCCCCTCCATGGCTAGTATATCTCTTCTCAAAGAAGGAGACCAAAACTGCACACAGTACTCCAGGTGTGGCCTCACCATGACCCTATACAGCCGCAGCACAGCCTCCCTGTTTTTAAACTCCATCCCTCTAGCAATGGTAGACAAAATTCCATTTGCCTTTTTAATTACCTGCTGCACCTGCAATCCTACTTTTAGCGATTCATGCACAAGGACACCCAAGTCCCTCTGCACAGCAGCGTGCTGTAATTTTTTACCATTTAAAACATAGTCCATTTTGCTGTTATTCCTACCAAAATGGATGATCTCACATTTATCAACATTGTACTCCATCTGTCAGACCTTTGCCCACTCCCTTAGACTATCTAGATCCCTCTGCAGACTTTCAGTGTCTTCTGCACACTTTGCTCTACCACTCATCTTAGTGTCATCTGCAAATTTTGACACACCACACTTAGTCCCCAACTCGATATCATCTATGTAAATTGTAAACAATTGCGGTCTCAACACTGATCCCTGAGGCACACCACTAGCCACTGACAGCCAACCAGAAAAACATCCATTTACCCCTACTCTTTGTTTCCTACTGGTCAACCAATCCTCTATCCATGCCAATACATTACCTGTAATACCGTGCAATTTTATCTTATGTAGCAGCCTTTGGTGTTGCACCTTGTCAAATGCCTTCTGGAAATCCAGATACGCCACATCCACAGGTTCCCCATTATCCACCATGCAAGTAATGTCCTCAAAGAATTCTACCAAATTAGTTCAATGTGACCTACCTTCCATGAACCCATGCTGGGTGTTCCCAATGGGACAATTTGTATCCAGATGTCTTGCTATTTCTTCCTTAATGATAGATTCAAGCATTTTCCTCACTACCGAAGTTAAGCTAACTGGCCTATAGTTACCTGCTTTTTGTCTACTTCCTTTTTTAAACAGTGGCGTCACATTGGCTATTTTCCAATCTGCAGGAACCACCCCAGAGTCCAGTGAATTTTGGTAAATAATTACTAGTGCATTTGCTATATCCCCCATCACTTCTTTTAGTACCCTGGGATGCATTTCATCAGGGCCGGGAGACTTGTCTACTTTCAGCCCCATTAGCTTGCCCAGCACTGCCTCCTTAGTGATAATGATAGCTTCTAAGTCCTCGCCTGCCATAACCTTCTTGCCATCAGCTTTCGGCATGTTAATTGTGTCTTCCGTTGTGAAGGCCAACACAAAATAACTGTTTAATGCCTCGGCTGTTTCCTCATTCCCAGTTATTAAATTGGCCTTCTCATCTTCTGAAGGACCAAAGTTTACCTTCGCCACTCTTTTACGATTTACATATTTATAGAAACTTTTGCTGCCTGTTTTTATATTCTGAGCTGGTTTACTCTCTTTATCTGTCTTACTTTTCTTCATAACTTTTTTGTGGCTTTCTGTTGGCCTTTAAAGATTTCCCAGTCAACTAGTTTCCCACTACTCTCTGCTTTTTTGTATGTGTTTTTTTTTTCAACCTGGTACTTTCCTTTATTTTCTTAGACATCCATGGCTGACTGACTATCTCTTTTCCTACAGTTCTTCCTTATGACTGGAGTATACCTCTGCTGAGAACTGTTAAAAATCGCTTTGAAAGTCCTCCACTGTTCATCAATTGACCCACCGTAAAGTTTTTGCTCCCATTCTACCTTAGCTAACTCCTCCCTCATTCCTTCATAGTCTCCTTTGTTTAAGCACAGGACATAGATACTGGATTTAACCTTCTCATGCTCCATCTGTATTTTAAATTCGACCATACTGTGATCACTCCTTCCGAGAGGATCCCTAACTGTGAGATCATTAATTATTCCTGTCTCATTACACAGGACTAGATCTAGGATAGCTTGCTCCCTCGTAGGTTCCATTACATATTGTTCAAGGAAATTATCGCAGATGCATTCTACGAATCCCTCCTCAAGGCTGCCATGACCAACCTAGTTTGACCAATCGATATGTAGATTAAAATCCCCCATGATAATTGCTGTACCATTTTTACATGCATTAGCTATTTCTACGTTTATTGCCTGCCCCACCACGATGTCATTATTTGGTGGCCTATAGACCACACCTATCAGTGACTTCTTCTCCCTGTTATTCCTACTTTCCATCCAAATGGATTCAACCTTTTGTTCAGTAGCACCTATATCATCTCTCACTACCGCCCTGATATCATCCTTAAAAATCATTGATCATCTATCATGTATCTATCATTTAAATTACCTATTTATTAAAGTTGTCTGAATCACTGAGAATCCTCCTTACATCACTTTCATTCCCACGTAGAATTCCTACAGTATGAAAGCAGGCAATCAACCCATCAAGTCCACACCATCTCCTCCAAAGAGCATCCCAATCCGTATCCTATTCATGTATCCCAGCATTTCCCATGGCCAACCCACCTAGCTTGCACATACGGGCAATTTAACATGGCCAATCCACCTAACCTGCATGTCTTTAGACTCTGGGAGGAAACCCACGCAGACGCTGGGAGAATATGCAATGTCCACACAGACAGTCACTTGAGGCTGGAATCCCAAGCTTTGTGTCTATTGGTTTTCTGTCATCAACAAACTTGGAAATAGTAAATTTGATTTCCTCATCTAAGCTATTGATACATGTTGTGAATAGCTGGGGCCACAGCACTGAGCTGTGGTACCCCAACGTCTCACCATCTTCCACTCCAAAAATGACCAAGTTATTCATACTCCCTGTTTCCTGTCTTCTCAACAATTCTTAATTCATGCTGTATCTTAGCGCCAAACTCATGTGCTTTGACTTTGCACAATAACTTCTTAGGTGGGACTTTATCAAAAGCTTTCTGAAAATCCGACTACAACACACGCACTGGTTCTCCTACATCATTTTAATTAGCTACATCCTCAAAACCCGCCAGTATGTTTGTCAAAACACAAATTCCCTTAAAATCCATTGGAATTTGAAATCCTCTTATTACCACATTATTTATAATAGACTCTAGCATTTTCCCTCCTACGGATGGGAAGCTAACCAGCCTGTAATTGCCAGTTTTCTCTCCTCCTCTTTTTTTAAGCAGTGAGGTTTCATTTACATTAAATATTTCAGTAAAAGTGGTTTCTGGTCTGTGGAACTTCCGAACCAGGAGAACTTGAATTGAAATCTTCAAATTTATTAGAACTAAAAAAGTTTACGGCACCAAAATTGTGAAAGAGTCATGCCAGCAGATTCAGAAAAGACTCGAAAATTACCTCCATAGTTCAGGGAAAAGAAACTGAGACAAGCCCATTAAGCAGAAACTTGGAAACAAAACATATTGTTGGGAAAGTTCAGTAAGTCTGGCAGCATCTGTGGAGAGAAATCGGAGTTAGTGTTTTGGGTTAGGTGACCCTTCCTTAAGATATTCTGTTCTTGTTTCTGATCTACAGCATCTGTAGTTATTTCAGTTTTTATTAAGCAAAACTTAGAGATGAGATCTGAGTAAAATTTCTCAGGATTTGAATGCCTGTAAAAAGAAGTGTTGGAGACCAGGTTGGAACTTAGTACAAATATCCAAACAAAGATCTTTCTTATTCTTCCATCCGTAAGTAATTTTTTTTTTGGTTCTTCTTCTTATGTTCTGTTGTTAACAAACGTTTGCAGCCTTGCCTGAGAACTAACAACAAAACTAAACCATATAATCTATCGAGCAATGTTTCAGTGTGTGATCTGACTTGTCCATTGTCACCATCAACTGGGATCATAACAGGTGTCATCAGTGAGAAATATTGGGGCTGGGCTGCACTGTGTATGGTCACATATGTGAAGTGAACCACCTGAATGAGATTCCAAAGCAGAAATGAATCGCTCCCCTATAAAGATAAATATAAAGGCAAAAGAAAGTGTAAAACCCTCCTATGAACTTTTGCTTTTCGATCAAATTTTTCCCCTGTTTTCCCCTCACAAAGGTGTTGTCTTACTTACTGAGCTTAACATTATAGGAACAGGAAGAATTCAACCCTTTGAGCTCCATCTATCATTGTATATCAACCATGATCTCATTCAATCTAACTCTGTATGCTTGCATTTGTCTCATAACCAGTACCTTGACCAAATGCTTGTTCTCCGCCTTTGAATATAGGTACAGAGTCTAACAATGGACAACTCATTGTCCTGCCCAAGGCCTCCGAGCTGATCACATGCTGCAAATGAAGAGCTGTGATTGGAAGACGCAATTTTTATTTATTTATTTGTTAATGGGATGAGGGCATCACTGGCTGGGCTAGCATTTATTGCCCATCCTGATTGATAAGAGGACAATTAAGAGTCAACCACATCACTGCGGGCCTGGAGCCACATGTAGACCAGACCGGGAAGAGTGGCCGATTTTCCTTGCTAGAGGACACTGACAATTTTTCATGACATTGGACAATGGTTACATAGTCACCATTAACCTAGCTTTTAGATGAGGCAAGGAGAAAGGATTGGGTAGTTACTTCTTCATCTGTTTCTACAAACCTGTAACACACAAGTAAAAAAGTTAGTATCCGCAGTCAGGATTTGTTATTTGGGCAGCAGATATCTGTAACAATAATTGCCATTTCCCCCTGTTACTATTTCACGTTACAACCCACAACATCTCAGGCTCTTAACTATTAATAAGTCTGGGTCTTTTTATTTTACTTGTCTGTTACACTGACATGCGTTATTAATAAGTGCCCAGTTTTGCTACATTCTATGCTTATCCAATACACTTGGGAAAAGGAAATGGTTCTGCTCACACCTGTTTGTATGTACTTCAGTGTTGCACTGTCAATGCTTATTCATCAGGACTGATGATCATAAAAAGATTCTGAAAAGCTATAACAATTCTTGCCATGCTTTATTGCTGCTGGGTATGGATGCTCACCATTACATTGTTACTTTCTGACATCAAAACCTACATTCCCATCTCTATAACATGAATGAATTCTATCTGGTAAATGTTTGAGATTCAGAGTTAGAAATGAAGTAACTCCACAGAGACCAGTAACCTGTCGCCAAGTCACCCTTTATTTATAGGTGAAGAGTCCCTGACACTGATTTAGCTTCCTCAGAGTGAACAGAACCTCTGGCACTCCTGTTTATATCTGTCAGCCAGGGCTCCCTGATTGGACCAAAGTAACAGCCCAAATCAGGGAACTCATATTCGATGAGGTCCACCTTGCTGACCTCATTACAATTGCTGCAAGAGCGTCGTATCCTCTGAATTTTCACCATCCCCCAAGCAACAGGCTATTGAAGGCATCATCCTATGAAGAGGGAGCAGCTAATGACAGCCAAGAAAATGTCACTGGGCCAATAATATGGAGGACTTGTCTAATATCCTAGGAATGTTTAAAACCCAGCAAGGCAGCTGGTGGAATTTAAACTAATTGAATAAATACAACGAATTAGTGTAGAAAGATCTAGAATTGACGCTAGTTTCATTATTGGTGACCAGGAAACTATCATTGATTGATGTAAAAAACAAACATCTGGTCCATGAATGTCCACTTGAGAAGGAAATTTTCCATCCTTATCCAGTCTGGCCTACAATAACTTGGTCAACTCTTAATTGGTTTCTGAAATGGCTAAGCGAGTCAATGGGGCACAGGGCGAGTACGTATCTATATAGAATCTTGCCCTTTCAGCCGAAGTGTAACAAGGTTCTGTTCAGTTATCAAACCCTCATGTTGCCTCAATGTATGAAAATAGTGTTCTGTATGAGTAAGAAATGCCTATGGTATATGCAACGGCAGGGAATGTCAAATTCCATTGTTTGCCTGTTCTTCATGTACATGGAACTGCTTCAGCAATGGTGTATGTACATGAAGATTTTTTATGACTAAAGTACATTTTTGCAACAAAAATATCTTTGTTTATTTCAGATTGTCCCAAGTCACTTTTTGGCTAATAAAATGCTTTTGTCAAAGCGCAGCCATTGGAAAATTGTCCGGTTGCCAAAGAGCTGGTGCGATGGAATCCATATCATGACACCCTTCCTGTGCCTTGTTTCATATTCAAAATCTCTTTCTTCTGAGAAATTTGGTGCCTCCAACTCTGGCCTCTTGTTAATCCACAATTTCCTTTGCCGTGTCAATGGGACCTGTTCCTTTTGCCACCTGAGACTGTCCAGAACTAGGAACGTCAAAGCTGAGAGGTCCATTCAGCCTTTGAGCTTGCTCTGCCATCCATTAAATCATGTCCGATCATCTATTTCAATGTCACTTTCCTGCACTATCCCTGTATCCCTTGGTGTCTTTCCGATAGAGGAAATGTGACTATCAATTTGTGCACAGGAACCTCCCACAAACAGCAATGTGATTATGACCAGGTTATCTGCCTTGGATTTTTTTTTTTGAGTATTGACAATGTCTAAGCAGAGGGTAACAGGAATAAGATTCTTTCATGTGATGTGAGTGTTACCCACAAGGTGATACACACGAGAGAGAATTGGAGGAAAGCAAACTTCTTGGAAGATGGAGAGTGTTTTCCAGAAGTAATGGAATCTTCACCATCTCTTATTATTTACACTGGGAGAAAACTGCTAATTGGGCTAGACTAACTAGCTGTAGTCCAAGCTGGAGAACACAGCTCAGCTGCCTGTCTTTTCGAGCCTTTCCAAATCCAATTCCAGGTTCTATGCTGAGCTCTGTCAGGCCCTCAGCCTCCATGCTTTTAGTTCCTCATGCTTCTCTCTCCATCCAATTCAATTTCACCCTCACTCCCCTGGAAGTGCGGTCAATCAAAGTTGGAGTTGTCCACAGCATAGCATTACAGCTGCGTCATCCATTCCCCACACATGTGGAATGCTATAAAACTGTCACAATTTGCAAAAAGATGTTGATTAGAAGCAGCACAGGGTGTAGGATTAGTTAATACTTTTAATTCCACTGGCCTGAGAAAGAATCAGGCATTACATTCATTGAATGCGTGTCACGCTTGACAGAATTGGCCCTTTGCCAACTAGGAGTGAAAGCAGGGAGATACATTCCAAACCGATTTCAATGAACAAGAGTTGGTTTATGCTATATCATTTTTGTAGTCCAGAGGTCATAATTTTCAGTGAAACAAGTGAGCCTCGATAGGATATAAGACACTGAACAATGAATGTCAAGGCAAAGAGAGAGAGGGGAGGTTTAAAAAATTCTGTTACAAGCTTGTTGAATTGACACAGCTTCCTGTAAAGGTACTGCTCAGAATTTAATATTTTACCATTGGTGAGTATCCTGCAATGAGATTGTATTAATTTTCTGGGCTAACTTGTTAATTAATAAGTATCACATAGTCATCACCTTTTACCTTTTGATAGTGAATCCAATCTAATGCTTTAGCATGTGTTGATGGAAGGCAAATTCAGAAAGGAGCAGGGAGGTTTTCCATCCACTAATGATTAATAAAGAGTCATTGGGTGTTATTTGCTGCTTGAGCCAAGTTGTCTTTTACAACAAAACTATATGGAGTAACTACACAGGGGCCAGTATCCTGTCACCAAGTCACACTTTATTTACTCGCACACAGTGCACTGGCTGTGGCCAGGAAGCTCAGAATCAGTGCCCTGAATGGAGGAGATTCTAAATCTCCTGTTTATATTATTCAGCCAGAGCTTCTTGATTGGCCCAGGTTAACAACTCAATCAAGGATCTTGTAGTCAATGAGATCCACCTGTTTCCAATCACTACACTATAGCATTTAAAGATCTTCCATTTTTGAGTTACTGGGGAATTGCAGTCCTGGGTAAGGATGAATTTACCCTATCACTCTATTCAATATCAGATTATTTCTTTTTGGCATGCTATCCCAGCTCCAGTTCTACACTTTTCCATTGATCAAAATCCCTCTATTGTTCGTTCATTCATTCATCTGACATGACATTGCTGGCTAAGCTAGCATTTATCACTCCCCCTTAATTAACCTTGAGGAGGTGTCATGCTTTTTGAGGCCCAATGTCTATCTCTAGTGTCTAAACCCAGAACATCACTATTGGTAAATAGAACTGTAGAATGACTGAAGATAGGAGGCTATCTGAGCCACCCGGTTTCTGCAGGTTTCCTCAAAGAACACTCGTTAGCTGCAGCACCTCCCTCTTTCTCATACACCTTCAATTTTCTTTCCTTCAATGACATACCCAATTCTCTGATGAAAATTACTGTTGAATCGGTTTTCATCTGTGATAACGTTGGTGTTTAGGGTTTGGTAGTATGTTATAAATCTTGCCCATTCAACCATGAAAATAATGATTTATTTTCTATAACCTCTGGTATTTTTGTCAATTACTTCAACATCGTGTTCACTGGTGCCTACAGTGCTTCAGCCATTGGAACAATTACTTCCTTATTCAGATTCTCAAAACTCTCCATGGTTTTGCCTCCTGAGAGTGAACAATCCTCCAAGATTTATATAAGTGTGTATGAATAGCGTGTTAAAGTCTTTGCTAAGCAAGTTCTTCTACATTCGGTCATTTACAAAATGGCCAGGCAGGTGAAAATCACCTCTGTCGGGAGTTTTCCCAGTTGCTGGAAGGCCCTTGAGGTGCAGTAGTAGTGCCCCTACCTCTGGAGCAGTTGGTCTAACTTCAAGCTGAACCTGCTCCAGACATGTGAAATGACATCGCTGAGCAGGTTGATTAGAAAGCATCTTCCCCAATTTGTGGCTATTTTCTCCACAAGAGAAGTCTTATGTTGTTATATAAGATAGTGACTCCAAAAGAGTAAATACTGAGTTTGCAGCAGCTCCACCCAATCTGATGATATTTTGCACGGTGTTTGGGTGGAGGCACCAGGCTTCATAGGAGCAGATACATTCTATGCAGCACTTGTGATTCCTCAGTGACTCGGCCTGATAGGTAATGTGAACTGTACTTGTAGCTATCAGACAATAAGCCACCTTGTTCACTAAGACAAGTGTCTCTTCTACTTAGACTCACCACTGGACTATCTGCGAGCAGTGATAATTAGACGGGCCCTAAACACAAAGTAGGATCAGTGGCTATGAACTACCTGAAACTACCCTTACCCTGTGCCACAAAATGGCAAAGGCGGTCGATACCACGGGCTTTGGCTATCAGGCAAAATACCACATTTAGAGCAGCAGTGCAGACTCAAATTTCATGAGGAGATTGCAAAACATGCAGAAACATTTGCAAAACACTCGCTTTGAAACAATTCTTTCACATTTCAGTCTAAAAAGCACAAGAAATAAAACAACATAGAGCGAACACAGAAAACTGTGAAAAAGAGAATACTTCTCTGAATCAGAAAGATATTGCTTGCTCCAGAAATGCAGGATACTACAAGGAAGGAAGTCCTTGTTTCCACAGAACAGGAGTCCCTCATGATTGGCATTCATCAGTTTAAAGACATCCCCCCCTCCCCTCCTTCCCACCCCCCACCACCAATGATGTATAGAACAATTCCTGAGTTAACAGGGTAGAATTTCTCTGCAAACAAAATTCGGGAGATTATCCTCCAAATAAAGAAGTGAAGCTACAACAAGTTTTACAAGGAATGACACCCTCTGCAAAGGATACCTGAGGGATAACAGATCCCCCTCCAGCTGACAAATGATCCATAGATCAAAACCAAGACATAGACTCAATGGGCCAAAGGGCCTTTTTCGATATTGTAGGCCTTTGTGAGTGCAAGGCCAAAAATCCTCAAGCAAAATATCCACCTCTGTCCCAAGTCCGAAGGGAGTGTGTTCTGGAAAAGTTGTGAAATATCCAGACTTGTGAAGCCAGAGATTTAGGGAAACATGGTGAGCTGGTTGAAAGGGGAACTCAAATGATCAAAGAGTCACTTGACACCCAAGTTGCTTCCATTTGTCAAAAGTTTATTATTTACACCAGTGAGGACCAAGCAGATGGGATGTCCAGGCAGTCTCTCCACTGAACGAAGGAAAACATACGCTTTGTGCACATTTACTTTAGCTCATCTTGTCTGTCACAAGCCATATGTATTATTAATTGATTACATACGCAACCAACCAGGTTCATACCTCCGGGGTCAGTCCATGGTCTCATGATGTTTAACCTCCTCCTTACCGATTATTTTTGGGCCTTCGCAATACATTTTAATCAACCACATTTCAGAATTAACTGCCGCACCAATTAGACAGCACCTCTTCTAGCCACCTTTAGATTGAATGCTGTTAAATCCCATAACACCTGCACATTTAACACTTGGCATGGTGGCTCACAGCACCAGGGACCCGGGTTTGGCTCTGCCCTCGGGCGACTGTCTGTATGGAGTTTACATATTCTCCCTGTGTCTGCGTGGCATGCTCCAGTTTCCTCCCACAGTCCAAAGATGTGCAGTTGAACTATGGGAACTGCAGGGTTACAGGATTAGGCTTGGGTGTGGGTGGAACAATCTTCGGAGGATTGGTGCAAACTCAATGGGCCGACTGGCCTGTTTCCACACTGTAGGGATTCTGTGACTCCATTTTGATGTATGAAATGTGCCTACTCTTTGGTATATAACACAACACATGGTCATACTTTGCTACATCACACAATATGCTACTATTCTGCCAGAGTTGTCCCCAATAGTGGTAAAGATAACATAGTTACATGCATGAGTGTATAATGTGTTAACTACGGGGAGAAATGCTGATGGGAGATGTTGTGTAAGTTAATAGCTATGAAAGAGTTCATGTTGAAATTGCATTAGCTCTATTCATGGTGATGATATCACACCCAACCTTTGAGTGGAAACAAAGAGTTTTACACTAGCCTTCACAGGGAACAGATGTATAGCTCCCAAGAATCCTCGTAATTATACTTTGGCTAGTGTAGTTACACTTATTACCATTATGCGATAAACCACAATGTTAATGAAGACAAGTGTCACTTCTGTTTAAAGTGGTCTATCCTCCGGCAGTGATAAATCGGCAGGTCCCAGAGGCAGTCTAGAGAAAGATGGATTGGTGACAGCAGATACGCCCAACAGTCCAATGCCACATACAGGCAGAGGTAGCAGATATCATGTAGTGTCAGCCATTGGAAATCAATGGCAAAAACCACAGATGAAAGTTTATCCTATTGTTGTTAATCAAATGGGCATAGTCCCTGAATGGTCTCACTCAACAAAATTGTGCTTCTGACATTCCCCATAAAGTGGACATTCCCCATGGTATCGCATTCCACTATCGGATGCACAGAGATAGCTCCCAGCCTGTCATAAGACCATAAGACCATAAGACATAGGAGTGGAAGTAAGGCCATTCGGCCCATCGAGTCCACTCCGCCATTTAATCATGGCTGATGGGCATCTCAACTCCACTTACCCGCACTCTGCCATAATACAGTTCAGGAAGGAATTTGAATCCACTTCTCTTAATGTCAGTGTTTCCCACTGGGGAATTTAAAACAAGTTTACAGGTGACCCCAAGATTGTTAGGGTGGTTAATAATGAAGAAGATGGTTGTCGGTCACAGGAATATTTGGATGGATTGGTCAGATGGGTAGAGCAGTGGCAAATGGTATTTAACCCCGACAAGAACGAGGTGATGTAGTTTGGAAGAAGAAACAAGATGAGGGAGTATTTAATGAATGGCTGAACACTGGTTAGCTTAGAGGAACAGAGGGACCTTGGGGTAATTATTTACAATCACTGAAGTCAGCAGAGCACATAAATAGGATAGTTAAGAAGGCATATGGGGACACTTGTTTTCATCAGTCTTGGCATAGAATATAAGATCAAGGAGGTAATGTTGGAGCTGTACAATACATTAGTTAGGCCACAGATGGAGTACTGTGTGCAGTTCTGGTTACCTCACTACAGGGAAGGATATGTAAGCATTAGATGGGGTACAGAGGACGATCACCAGGATGTTGCCTGGGGTGGAGCAATTGAGCTGTAAGGAGAGATTAGATAGGCTTAGATTGTTTGCTTTAGAGCAGAGAAGCCTGGGGGCAGACAGGATTGAGGTGTATAGGATTATGAGGGGTTTGGACAGGGTGAATAGAGAGCAGCCGTTCCTGTTAGTTGAGGGGGCAATCATGAGGGGACATTGTTTTAGAGTAAGAGGCAGGACATTCTGAGGGGATTTGAGAAAAAGCTTTTTGAATCAGTGGTTGGTGAGAATCTGTAAGGCACTGCATTGGAATATAGTGGAAAACTTACAACCTTTAAAATATATTTGAATGAGCACTTGAAATACCACAACATACAGGAATATGGGAGAAGTGCAGGAAATTGGGATTAGTGCACTTTTACTGGTAGTTATTGTCAGTGTAGACTGGATGGACTGAAGGCTGTTTTCTGTGCTGTGTGGCTCTCTGACTCTATGAATGAAGGGGTTTACTTCTGCATTGTATATGGTTCTGAACATAAGTATCACACCTGCCAGAAAGCGAGTACACCACCTAATAAGAAAGGATTCCAGCATGTTCCAGAATGGCCCATTTTTGCTGCTCCACATGTGCAGTGTGAATATGGGTTGAAAATATTAATGGTTTGCTTTGATAGCCTTTGCCTGGCTAGCAGCCATGATTGCCATTGGCGATTACATGATGTAACCCAAGCTGGTGCTGATTGAGATCAAAGAATTCAAACTTGTTAAGGTTTCGGCTGAGCTGTATTACAAAAGCCTCTGACTGTCTTCCTATGATCTGTAGATTTGTAAGCCCATCCACCATCTTCAACAATCAGTTGGTCCAACACCGACGCACAGTGGCAGCAATGTGTATTATTTACAAGGTGCACGGCAATGATGTCCCAAGAAGGTTTTTACAGCATTTTCCAAACCTATGACCTTTAGCACCTCAAAGGACAAGTAAAGCTGATGTATGGAAACAATCTGCAATTTACCCTCCAAGCCACACACTGACGTGTAACTGTTTTGCCATTCTTTCATTGTCACTGAGTTGAAATCCTGCAATTTTCTTTCTAACAGCACTGTGGATGTACATACGCTACGTGGAATGCAACAGTTCAAGGATGCAGCTTACCACCACCTTCTCAACAACAACTAAGGATGGACAACAAATGCTGGCCTAGCCCACATGCCAAAAATACTAAATATCTCAAGCTCAAAATCACCCAACAACATTTCTTTGGAAGTCCCTGCCTGAAAATGTGGTGGAGGCAAAGTCATTAAAATAATTTCAAGGCAGAAATAGACAGCATGGTGGCTCAGATATTAGCACTGCTGTCTCACAGCACCAGGGACCCGAGTTTGATTCCAGCCTCAGGCAACTGTCTGTGTGAAGTTTGCACATTCTCCCCGTGTCAGTATGGGTTTCTTCCGGGGGCTCTAGTTTCCTCCCACAGTCCAAAGATGTGCAGGTTAGGTGGATTGGCCGTGCTAAATTGCACATAGTGTACAGGGATGTGCTGGCTAGGTGGATTAGCCATGGGAAAGGCAGGGTTACAGGGACAGGCTGGTGGGCTGGATGTAGGTGGGATGGTCCTTGGAGGGTCGGTGCAGACTCAATGGGCCAAATGGCTTCTTCCCACACTGTAGGGATCCTATGGATAGTTTTCTGCTAGATGAAAGCTTATCAGGATAGGTGGGCATGTGGCATCGAGGTTATGAGCCAATCAGGTAAACGGTGGAGCAAATGCATGGGGCTGAATGGCCTACTCTTTGTTTGTTTGTTTAAAGCTGATTCTTTGTATTTCTTGATTGTTCTCCCACTCTATCGATCTTTTTGGCTTACTGAATTGCAGGTATGGTCCTGTGGTGTATTTCAACAGAAAGAGATACAAAATTTGTAACGACAGAGAGAAATTTGAGTCAACTACTTCCACAGTTAGAATATGGCTCTCAGCTGTGCAATTTAGTGCAGTTCCTTCAAAAACTTGCTCACTTGAATCTTTACACAGGAATATCAATAAGGAATCGATAGCTGGTCAAGCAGTAAACATCCAAGCAAGACACACAGACACCTCCGAGAGAGGCGTATCAATTTTTCCCTGCCCTTCCTTGTGGTAGGATAAATATCTGGGACTATATTTAATGAAGTTTAGAAGAATAAGGGGGAATCTCATAGAAAGCTATTAAATACTAATAGGACTTGACAGGCTGAGTGCAGGAAGGTTGTTCCTGACAACCAGGAAGTCCAGAACCAGGTGGTCACAGTCCAAGAATACAGGGTAGGCCATTTAGGTCTGAAATGGGGAAACATTTCTTCACTCATAGAGTGATGAGCCAGTGGAATTCTCTACCACAGAAAGTGGTTGAGATGAAAGCATTGAATGTTTTCACGAAGGAGGTAAATATAATTCTTAGGGCTAAAGAGATCGAAGGGTATGGGGAGAAAGAAGGTACAGGGGATTGAGTTGGATGATCAGCCATGATCATGTTGAATGGTGGAGCAGGCTTCAAGGGCTGAATGGCCTACTCTTGCTCCTAACTTTTATGTTTCTGTGTTTAGTAACACAGTTGTTTGTGGTGACCCTGTCTTGTGGGCTAACTTACAGGTTGGAAATAGTTACGTCTTTGTCCCCAGAGGCTGAAAGCAAGGAATGATTTGAAAATTCAGCTGATGAATTGCTGCCAGTTTTTGGGTGTGGTTTCATCACATGAGCCGCTCCAAATGTCCAGACACACTTCCCCAACTGGTCACCCAAAATCTCCAATCTCAAAAGACAATCTTATCCTGTGTCACAAGAAAAGTGGAGCAGGATGTTTCTTCCTCTATCTGTCTCCTTCTTTCCAACTCTAACAACGTTATGACTATTGAAAATATGTTGAAAGAAGACTATTCTTTAAAATCACTAATTTTCTTAGTGCTCCTTCAAGAATCGGGGAGAGCTAGCAACCAAAATCATTCTATCTCAAAACTTTCTTTCAAGTTGTGAGAAAGCCCAAATGAAAGCTCATACCATATTGTGTGGAATGCTAAAGAGAAGTATCACAGAATTGTTATGGGTCAAAAGGAGGCCATTTGGCCCATTGTGTTCATACTGGCTCTCTGAGCATTTTGAATTAGTGCCAATTGCCTTTTCCCTGTAGCCCTAGCACGTTGTTGCTATTTATATAATCATCCAATGCCCATTTGAATGTCTGAATTGAACTTGCCTCTACCATACATCCAGGCAGGACATTCCTGACCCAAATTACTCACTGTGTGAGAAAGATTCTTTCATCCCCTGCATTTATTCCTTTGCAAAACTCTTTAAACAATGCCCTCTGCTTCACAATCTTTTTATGAGCATGAGCAATTTCTCCCACTACGCTCTGTCCAGACCCCTCATGAATTTAAAGACTTACATTTCACTTCAGCTTTCTTCTGTTGAAGGTAGTCACAACTTCCCCAAATTGTCCTCATAACTAGAGTTTCTCATCCCTGAAACCATTCTCGTAAGTCTTGTTTGCACTCTTTCCAAAGTATTCACATCCTTCCAATATAACAAGACGTGGGGCTGGATGAACACAGCAGGTCAAGCAGCATCATAGGAGCAGGGAAACTTGACATTTCGGGCCTAGACCCTTCATCAGAAATGTGGGAGGGGTTATCTCTGATACATCCTTCCAATAGTTTGGCAACCAAAGCTGTACACAAAACTCAAGCTGAGGATTAACCACTGTCCTTTGTCAGTCAGGATAACCTTGCTCTCTTGTACTTAAAGCACCTATAAATGAAGCCCAGAATGCACTTGCTTCTTTTTTTAAATTCATGAAACGTAAGCATTGCTGGCTGAGCATTTATTGCACATCCCTAATTGGCCTTGGGAAGACAGTGGTTCTGCCTTCAGGGAGCTGTTTTCTTGAGCTGCTACAGTCCACTTGGTCTAGGTATTGCCCATGATGCTGTTAGAAAGGGAGTTCCAGGACATTGAAGGAATAGCAATTGATTTCCAAATCAGGATACTGGTGTGGGTTTGAGAGAATTTGCAGGTAGTGGTGTTCCCATGCATCTCCTAACCTTGTCTGTCTTTCTAGATAGTCATGGTCATGGTTTGAAATATGCTAAGAAGCCTTGGTGCATTGCTGAAATGCAACTTGTACCTATGCAATCATTCACACAGGTTTCTCTGTTCCTGCAGACTCTTTAGCTAATAGTGTCTGTCCATGCTCTTTCACCAAAGTATATCAGCTCATACTTCTCCACATTGAACTTCATCTGCCATCTGTCTGCCTATCCCAGCAACATGGCAATGACATGTTGAAGTTCTACACTCTCTTCCTCACAGCTTACAATTCTCCCAACTTTGTGCCATCCACAGAGTTTGAATATCAAAATATAGAATACCTATATATAAAAGGAAAAGCAAGGGTCACAGTACCAATCGTTGGGGAAATCCAGTACAATCTGTTTTACATAGAAAAAAATTGCAAAGTGAGCTGGATTAATCTTTATAAGTCATTTGTTTGACCTCAGTTGATGGATAATGTCCTGGAGTAAGAGTCTTCGGTAAAGAGGAGAAGCTGGAATAATTTTCTTTGGAGCAGAGAAGGCTATGGGGAGGATTAATGGAAGTTGGAACAGAATCCATACAACGTGGAAGCAGGCCATTCAGCCCATCAAGTCCATATCAACCCTCCAAAGAGCATCCCACCCAGACCTGACCCCCTACCTTATCCCTGTAATCCCCATGGCTAGCCCACCTAGCCTGCACATCCCTGGACACTATGGGCAATTTAACATGGCCAATCCACTTAACCTGATTATCTTTGGGCTGTGGGAGGAAACTGGAGCACCTGAAGAAAACCCAGGCTGACATGTGGAGGATGTGCAAACCCCACAGTGGCAGCCACCCAAGGATGTAAACAAACCCAGGTCCCTGACGCTATGAAGCAGCAGTGTTAACCTCTGAGCCACTGTGCCACTCAAATTCTTACAGGTATGAGCTGTTTTGATGGAACTGGCAGGGAGAAACTATTTCTACAATTAGTAATCAGAGGACTCTCCAGCATTGTCAGTATTTCGAAATGGAAGCTGCCATGCTCTGTTGCAAAGCGTGGAACTGCCTTGCATGTCACTCAGGCAAACAAGAACCTAGATACCTACAAAATTCTTACAGGGTATGACAGGTTACAAGTAAATCGGACTTTTTCCCTGGCTCGTAGGTCTAGAACCAACGACACCATTTCAGCGTAAAACTGAACTGAGATGGAATTTCTTCACACAGGGGCGATGAATCTTTGGAATTCTCCACCCAGTGAAAACTCAATCATTGAGCAGGTTCAAGACAGTAATTGATAGCTTTCCAGAGACTCTTGGCATCAAGAACCATGAAGATAATTCTGGAAAGAGACATTGTAGGGGGCCGAGTAACCGTGATCGAACTGAGTAAAAGGGTAGGCTCATTGGGCTGAATGGTCTGCTTCTCTGTTCCATCACTTCTGCCTTTATTCGTGAGAATCTACTGCAAGATTCATATTCCACATTTATTTTTACTTCAACAATAGAACTGAGGAAGAAAGAACCAAAAAACTAAAGGCCATCCCATCAAAAAGTTTTAAAATAGTGAACAACGGCTCATTTTATTATGTATCTCAATCAGTTTTCAATTTTTGTCGGCAATAATCAAAGTTCTAAAGTGAACAGTCTTTTCAAATGAGACTATTGTATCTGTGCTGCTGGGTTTCAGCCAAACTATCAGTAATCCCAAAGTTTTTTATTTCTTTGTAATGTAAGTGCCAAATTGATATGAATTAAAGCAAAACATCTTTTCATCATCACCATATCTCATTAACTTGCACATCAAAGAGAAGCAGCCACATTAAATTACATTGAAATATTTCAATCCTGAGTTGCTTCAGGGAATGAAAGTGATAATTCCGCCCCTCTGATTTATGCCAGGAAAGGAATTCTGACATTATTTAACTAGAATCTTCCACAGGGTGAGCTACACCACGGTGCTGTTGTAGGTTAACACCTATTCTGCGCACTGTTAAGTTGCACCAAGTGTAAAGACATGGAAGACTTTTGGTGCCATTGATTGAAAGAGGGAAGGTGGTCAGAGCAGAAGGTTGAGATAACAAGGTGTAGAGGTGGATGAACACAGCAGGCCAGGCAGCATCAGAGGAGCAGGAAGGCTGACGTTTCGGGCCTAGATCCTTCTTCAGAAATCAGAGCAGAATTCCGTCAGCTGTCCACTTTCAAACATGTCCTGCTGATGGGTAAGACATTCTGTAAAACATACAAATATACGGAAAAATAGGAGCAAGAAGAAGTCATTCAGCCTTTCAAACCTTCTTGCATTCAGCTTCTGACAATAATGACATAACCAGGGGGGTACGGTGGCTCAGTGGTCAGCACTGCTGTCTCACAGCACCAGGGACTCGGGTTTGATTCCACCCTCAGGTGACTGTCTGTGTGGAGTTTGTATATTCTCCCTGTGTTTCCTCCGGGTGCTCTGGTTTCCTCTCACAGTCCAAAGATGTGCAGGTTAGGTGGATTGGTCATGCTAAATAGCCCATAGTGTTCAGGGATATGTAGCTTAGGTGGGTTATAGTGGGGTGGGTCTGGGTGGGATGCTTCATGGTACACAGTGTGGACTTGTTGGGCCGAAGGGCCTGTTTCCACACTGGAGGGATTCTTTCATTTCCGATTTAAAAGTTATCCCACAAGGCAGTGTCACCACATGCAGCTGTGTTAATAAACGCTGAAATATAGAAATTAGGGGCAGGAATTAGGGCCATTCAGCTCTTCAAGCCTGCTGTACCTTTCAGTATCATCATGGCTGATCATCCAACTCAGTACCCTGTTCCCACTTTCACCATATACTCTTTGATCCCTTTAACCCTAAGAACGATATCTATATGCTTGAATACATTCAAAATTTTGACCTCAATCACTTTCTGCACTAAAGTATTTCACAGGCTTACCACTCTATGGGTGAAGAAGTTTCTCCTCACCTAAATTGGCCTACTCCATATTCTTAGATGGTGACTCCTCATTCTGGATTCCCCAGTCATCTGGAACATCTTCCTTTGTTTTATTCTACCTAATCCTGTTAGAATTTTATAGGTTTCTATGAGATTCCCCTCTCATTCTTCTAAACTCCAGCAAACATAACCTTAACTCCAATCTCTCTTCCTACATCAATCCAGCCATTTCAGAAAAGTTATCCTTTTTGTGCAGTCAGTTAATGTACAAAACATTGAATACAATTCCATCACATTGATATTTTTGCTGTTTTGATTGTTAAATTCATAGAAATGATATTCTATCGATTTTAATGAATGAAAGGAAGAAATGAATTAAGGTCATCATCTTTAGTACCCACCTTGGGTGCTCTCCCTTCTCATCAGTTCTGTCCATCTGTCAGGCAACTGTCTGAGAATGAATCAGACGGTTAGCTCATTGGGCACATTTGACTCTGGATGGGTTTTCCATCACATATTTATGCCATCGCTAGGACAGCTCAATTCCACCTCCATAAAATCACCTTATACCACCCTTGCCTCAGCTCACCTCATTACCTCCAGAATTGACTGTCCCAACCAGCCTCCCATATTCTACCCTCTGACATCATAACATCACATAAACCTCTGCTGCCCAAGCCTTAACTCACACCAAGTCATGTTCACATACCATCTATGTGCTTGATGATGCATGCTGGCTCTCAGTGATACAATGTCTTGACATTGAAATTGTTGTTATTCTAAAATCCCTTCATGTCTTTGATACTCTCCCTCTCTATGATGTCCTCCAACTGCATTTCTTCATTTCCCTAACCCAGTGTCAAATGAGGCAGAGAAAGCTCATTCTCAACTCTTTTTCCATGACTACACTTTTTCCTGTCATGACTTGCTGGTCTCTTTGAGGCTTGAGGGGGAGGAACATATTGTGTCAAGCATGGCTGACCAGTAGACTCCTCTGTTCTTACCACCTGCCATTGGTGTATTGGATAATCAATCTGTTTGGCCACAATACAAATGCACTGTCTGTGGCTGTTCAGTCCTGTGCAGAGGTATCCGAACCCAGAGTCCCTAGCTCTGAGGCAGGGGCACTCCTCATGGCAGCACAGAAGGATGTGGACAGGGTGGATAGAAAACAGCTGTTCCCCTTAGTCAAAGGATCAAGAACAAGGGGTCATGCTTTTAAGATGAAAGTCAGAAGGTTTAGAAGGTATTTGAGGAAACATTTTTTTTCACCCAGGTGAACATGGGTGTTGGTAATGCATGAGCTGCAGGTGTAGTTGAGGCTAGAAACATCACAACCTTTAAAAAAGGTACTCGGATGAGCACTTGTGAAGTGCCATAGCATTCAAGGTTGTGGTCCTAATGCAGGAAAGGAGAACTAGTGTAGGCAAAGTATATTTTTGATGGTATAGATTCAATGGGCTGCAGGGCCTCTTCTGTGCTGTATGATTATATGATTTTCCCTTGCTCTGGCCACACAACTCTCCAACACACAACCCTACCTTCCACAGCCTGACCACCACCCCCACTCTATTTATTTCAGAGCACCCTCCCCCTCCCTCATTTCTGAAGAAGGGTCCTGACCCAAAACGTCAGCTTTCATGCTCCTCTGATGCTGCCTGGCCTGCAGTGTTCCTCCAGCTCCACACTGTGTCATCTCAGACTCCAGCGTCGGCAGTTCTTACTATCTCTAAGTTACCTGCTGTTCTCAAATTCTGGCCTCTTTCACTTCCCCGATTACAATCACCCCATCATTGATGTCTTTCACCTGTCTGGGCTCTAAATTCACAAATTGCCTCCCTGACTCTCTCTCTTTCCTCGTTTAAGATGCTCCTTGAAATGCATGCCTTTGACCAAGCTTTTGCTCATCCAATCTACTAGTTCCATAGTGTCAAATTTTGTCACATAAAGACACTATGGAATGCTTTAGGATGTTTCCTAGTGTCAAGGTCCTCAATAAATATGGAGTCATTGTTATTCAAGTGATTATTTTACAGGACTAGCAATCCTGGAAGCCTGGACTAATAATTTGGACTAATAATGGCAAATTGAGAAAAACCTGGACCAAAAATGTTAACTCTGATTTCTCTCCACAAATATCGCCAGACCTGCTGAGTTTTTCCAGGAATTTGTTTCTGTTTGTGGTATGTTGACAATTTGGATGCAGTTTAACAGATATGGAAATAAGACAAAACAAGTTTTAAAAATCCATGAAGTGACCACAAACTGTCAGAATGTCAGAAAGTAAAACCCAATTGCTTCATTGAGATTCTACAGGGAAATAAATCAATGGGAGAGGTGGACAAGGTCAAAATTTCTTGATGCCAAATGGGCCCATCTGTGATTCTAATTTCTTTGCTCAGTGACTGAAATATCAGTTGTTGTAGTTTTCGGATAGACCTGCACTCCCAAAGTTTCATCCTGCTTAATACAAGAATCAAAGATGCAGGCTTAGGATGGTAGAAGTCTATAAATATGGGAAAATTTCATCCAGCAAGTCTTTTTTTTCCATTTACTTAATGAAATAAAAGGTGACAGTAACTTCTAGAAATTTTAATTACCGAGCAATTACTTATGTAACTGAGACAGAGATGCAACAAAGACCAAATTCAGGATACCAAAAACATAGTTCAACCTTCAGGAAGGTTAATATAGTACCGCAGGCAATCCAATTGAATTGAAGATTCTGAAGAGAATTGACAGGGTACCTACTGAAAGTTTACTTCCACTCGTGAGAGGGCCTAAGATCAGAGGACATAATCTCAGATCCAATTAACAATGAGAAGGAATTTCTTCCCTCATGGCATAGTGAATCTATGGAATTTTTTTATTGCCGAAGTCAGGAGAGGCTGGGTTATTGACTATTTTCAAGGCTGAGAAAAATAGATTTGTAATCAGTGAGGGAATCGAGGATTATGCAGGAAAGTAGAGTTAAGGATTATCAGATCAAGCATGATCTCATTGAATGAAAGAGCTGACTCAATGGGTTGAATGGCCTACATCTGCTCCTGCATCTTATGTTACAGTTATTGGTCTGCCCGCTATTGGTATTACTTGTGGATTGTCCCAGCGAGTGCAAGTTGAAAAACTGAGTGTAATGTGATTTTTTCAGGTATATTATGAAGTAAGACTTTTAACAGATGACCAATGCCATACTGTCCGTCCAGCATCACTATTTTCATCCAGTTCTACCTAGTCATAGTCACACAGCAGCAAGTTGCAGCGAGCCAGAATAAATCAATGGCATAGTATAAAGCCACTGATACACTCAGTAAAATCCACAGACACATGAAGCTGCTTTGCAAATGTAAATATGAATCTATTTTCTTCTACAAAGAAAAGGTCATTTACGAGGTCTTTTGACAGGAGTATCTCACTGCATTGGAAATACATTTACCCACAGAATGAGTTGTGTGCCTCTACTCTGTAGTCCTTTTACTTCAGTGCTTACTCATACACAGGGATTGTAATCATTCTCTTCTGCTTGCTGGTTGATAAGGAAAACATGTTTTAATAATCTAAATCTCATTAATCTAAGATGCCTATTCCAGTATAGAGGTTATGTAAAGTGCATCATGTTCCAGCTGTAACAATCCTTCCTCCTCACACTCAACTCCTCCAATCCATTTTAGTGTTCATTTTTAAAATATGCATTCTTATTCTATTCTTTTCTTCTCTGCATTGCTTCCTTTGTTCTGAGAGACAGAGTGTGAGAGACAAAGGAGAGAGAAGGAATTTGCTTTCAAACTAAACAATTTGTGTGAAAGCTACTTTCATCAATCTGAAGGTGATTCCATGATATATACCTGACCCACGGGGGTAAAATGATGATAGTTAGTCACTTTAACCAGTTTGGATGCAGCAACATCCAGTGGCTTACAGAGTTTGTAGCAGGGTAACAGATCATTCAGCTTGCGCCATGCTCAACTCTCCTGTCACATTACTTCATCTACAGTGATCCCCATATCCCTCTTAGCTCAAGGCTTGTTTATGATGCAAAGTGGTGCTAACAGTGGGTTCAATCCCTACATCAGCTGAGGTGAATTCTTCATTCTCATCCTTTCCCTGTTAGACTGAGGTGTGTTGACTCTCAGCTTTAACCACCACAAGTTACATTTGTCTAATAAGAAAGCAGCCCAGTGGTCACCCAGTCACAGGCTCTGACCAATTACTCAAAGCCAGCCCCTGGACAGAGGAGACTGTCTGAATCTCCTGTTTTTATCAGTCAGCCAGGGCTCCCTGATTGGCCCAAGGTAGCAATCTCAATCAAGAATTGCATAGTCAATGAGATCCAGCTGGCCCTGATTCCAATCACTACAGTCCTCATGTGTTTACCCAGCATTCTCTTAAATTAGCTATTCAGTCATCTCCTCCTTGGTAGAGAGTTCCAATTTCCAACCTTTTCCAGTACATTCCAAACCTCCATCATCTAGAAGGACAAAGGTAACAAGCACATAGCAACATCACCACCTGATTTCCCCTCCAACACACACACCATCCTGACTTGGAACAACATTTCTGTTCTCTCACTGTCACTGGGTTAAAATCCTGGAACTTCCTGACAGTGCTATGGGTCTATCTACACTCCTAGGCCTGTAGTGGTTTAAGAAGGCAGCTCACCACCATCTTCTCAACGGCAATCAGGAATGTACGTCATATACTGACCCAGCCAGGAATACTCATATTCTGTTAATAAATAATAACTGAGTGACAAAACCTTTCCTGAATTGGATTATCTTATTCATTACAATCTCACATCTAAGACCCTTGATTTTCGTCTTCTTCTTGTTGCAAATATCATTTATAAATTGATGGTAAATCACCAACTCCACCAAATAAATTTCTTGATCTTTAGGGTGGGAGTTTGCTGCTCAGGAGGGAATATTGTTAAGTGTGGTACCTCTAGCCATTGCTTTGAATCTGTCCTCCTAAGTTGGATATGTTTCCCTGTACCTGTGGTTTGATGCTGGGGTCAGTCAAGGTAAAGAAATAGCTTCCAAGGAATAGTATTGGAGACACTGCCTTGGAAACCAAGGCCTTTAGCAGCTATCCCTGGCTATCAGGGATAACCAGATATCCCCGCTAGGTTCTCTCTCCCTCTAAGGATGGAACATTGGGCCCATTGCCATCACTTCCCTGACGCTACATATGGTAGCATTAGGAAGCAACAGGAAATGAAATGGAAGGTAAGGACCTAAGAGCCCATCATCATTTGTGGTAGAGATGGTGTGGCCAATTCAGGCCCGATGAAATAAAGGAGTGAGATGAAACTATCAGTCAGTTAACGCCCGACAGTATGAACTTTCTCCTATTTCCTGCCCAGATATCATTCAAGTTTGGGTGGAATTCAATCCTATTTATGTTTGAATGCAGCCATCTGCCTGATTGCAACACTAATGCAGGCTTTATTGTGGCTGAGGAAACATCTCAACATTCTTCCATCCCAACTAATTCATCATCATGCATGCCTTGCATTTTTGTCATCAAGAATATGCTACAGTGTATACTTTCTCCATGGTTTGCCAAAGATAGCATCCGGTTAAGACAACACTAACATTCCTCAGAGAAGTCACTGTTCAATGTTAGTTGCAAGGACACAAATGTTACAAATCTAACTAAAAGTCGGGGTAAATAGTTCCTTGAAATCTGAAATAGAAATTTATAAGATCCAAAAAAGAAGAAAGATTTGAGTTTATACAACACCATTCACAGCAAATAAAATCCCAAAGCACTTTTTCAACCATTGAAATACATTTGAAACGCTGCATTGTTGGAAACACAAATTCAGATATTACAACGGGAGTGAATTGTGCAGCAAAGTTGTAACAATTCCGGTGTTAATGAAGAAAATACAATCCTTTAATTACAGATCCAGTGACAAGGTTAGCAATGTCAATACTCATTAATGATTGGCCACAGAGTCGATCAAGAAATGGACTTGCGTTTAATGGAAAGAAGCTGGTATTACAACAGAGATTTAATAGAGTTGTTGAAAATTACGTGGGATTTTCATTGAGTAAGTAAGGGTAAAGTGTTTCCAATGACTGGAAGGATACAAATTTAAGATAATTCACAAAAGGAAAGCTGAAGAGACACGTTGTGGCACAGTGAGTGATGATCTGGAATATACTGCCTGAAAATCTGCCAGCAGCAGATTCAAAAGAGAATTGGATATATACTTGAAACATAAAGAAATTGTAGGGACATGGGTAAAAGGAAGAGGAGAGTGGGACTGATTTGACACATCTTTCAAACAGCACAGTGAAATGAATTGTCTCTCTCTGTGTTGCGTGGTTCTGAATCCGTGGTACAGACTGTTTGTTCCTTCATTTCCATGTTTCAGTGCAATATCTACACTTGCGCTATCTCCCTCCCAATAGTCTTTCATCTCTTCCTTCCTAGTTATTTCTTTGATTCTCAACCTCGTTCTTTGTCTTTGCTCAGTAAGGAAAGACATTCAAAAGGCAGGAATAGAAATAAAATATTAAGAGAATAAAAAGTAGAGCATTTTTTAAATTCATGACTCAATCTTCAGATGTAAAGTTTTGTGTAAATATTCCATGCTGCAAAATGATAACACAGAAATCTTTGTGTTCTCATATCTCCCCTGCTCAGCCTGGTTTGTTACTCTCCACAGACCCAACATACTCATCCCCAACCACACCAGTAATTTTTAATCACTGATAGAGTTACATCCTGTGAATATGAGAGAGTAGGAACTCTTCCATATAGGAAATGATGTGAGGCTGTGGTGCATGTTACATGGCAACATTTAAGAATAGTCTTAAGAAAGTGAGGTAGTAGCTTTTGGCTGGTGTGAACGCATTAGGCTGAAGGGTACAGGTCTCTGTGCTGTAGATCTCTATATCCCTGTGAACTTAATTGATTTTGATTGAACACCGAGATACAGTGAAAAGTATTGTTTTGTGTGCTAACCAGACAAGTCATACCTTATGTAAGTACTTCAGGGTAATTGAACAGAATGAAGAATATAGTGTTACAGCTGCATAGAAGGTGCAGTGAACGATCAACTCTAATATACGAGAGGTCTGTTCATAAGTCTGATATGTTTGTTGATGGAATGGGAAAATGTGGGATATGGGAATAGAAATGATACAAGTGCATCAGAATCGGACAAAGAGCCTCTGGATTCAAAGTGTTAACTCCGTCTTCGCTGTATAGATGCTGCCAGACCGGCTGAGTTTCTCCAGCAATTTCTGTTAACATTCTGGACCAGGGCTTGAATTCCGCTTGGGCAGAACTTGAACTCAATAAACTTTCATCTGACAAAGAAGCAGTGCTCCAAAAGCTTGTGATTTGAAATGAACCTGTTGTCATATGACGTCTGCCTTTGTCCACCCCAATGCAACACTAGCACCACACTTCAAGACTGCTCAGAGTGAAGGCAATTTTGAGCATTAAAATTACAGGTGACTAGAAGCTCAATATGAGACTTGCGGACTAATTGGATGTGCTAGTCAAAGCAGCCCCCTAACCTGCATTTGCTCTCCCCAGTGTAGAGGCAGCCATACCATGAGCAGGAAATGCAGCACACCAGCTCTATTGACCTAAATTTTGACAATGTTTTCCTCTCCACAGATGCTGCAAATCTTGCTAATTATTTGCAGCATTTTCAGTTTTTAATTCAGCTTTCCAATACTGGCAGTGTTTTGCTTTTGTAGACTCTTAGGCAGTTTGCTGAAAAACGTAATTTTGTATTGTCATAATAATGTAAATAAATCATAAATAACCACAACACTTCCTCAACAACATACAAAATGCACAGTTAATTTTGAAAATTACTCAGTTACAGCTGAGAAAAATTGTGCCAAAAAATTGCAAATCTTTGTGAATACTGATGAAGCCATTTCATTTGACAACGGAGGTCAGATTCCAATGGAGCTAACCTGATTTGTCTGGCAGGTACCTACTGGATTTGAAAGAATGACATTTTTGCACACTTTCCTATGTCACCCTGCTCTGTTTTCAATAGAAATGTCAATTGATTGCAGTGAAAAACCAGTGTCACACTTGATCTCATCAGTTTCTCACTGAGAGTGTAGGTGAAAATTAATCCTCAACATATGCAAACGCAACCAATTTGAATGTATCAAAAATCCTTTTTGAAAAAACATCTAGTTGATTCCAATGCTTTCCTGGTCAATATTCCCCTTTTCCTTCCTGTATAACGTAAAGTCCATTGTCCATTTCATAACTTAGCCCAGGTCGAGTTTACCTATAACTCTTGCCCTCCCTAACCTACAGTGGCTCTTGATCCACATGTGACTCAGTTTTGAAATTCTCATCATATTGTGTTTGAATTCCTCTATAGTTTCTAACTTTGCTATCTCTGTGAATTTCTCCAGCTCTTTAAATCTATAAATCACTCCTCGAATTCTGGACACTTTGCTTCCGTGCTTTTACTCACTTCACAAGTATTTACTGTTCTTTCATCTGGATCCCAAGCTCTGAAATTCCCTACCTACACCTGTTGATCATCTGCTCTCCTTTAAGATGCTACCTCAAAACTTACTTTTTTTACTGAGTTGTTGACTATCGGCTCTAATTCCTTATGTTGTTCTGGGTCACATTTTGTTGAATGACACAATGCCCAGGATTGCAGATCTTGTAACACAGTTTGCAACATTAAATGTAACTCTGCATTTGGACAGCATTTACTGAATAATCCAGAATGCATGAGGTATTATGCTGACAACCAATGTAGGACCGTCACTCAGGCTCACAATGTGGCATCCTTATGCATACTGGAAGCTACAGATATGAATGCACATAGTCCTGCTCCATACAGGCAGATAGGACATGTACACACGCTGCAAATTGAAAAAATAGGTGACAGCCGTTCACTGGTTCATTTCTTAGGAGAATGTTCTGGCTAATTAGAATCAACTGCTTGGTTCAAAATTTAAACATAATCTGGCAGTTAACTCTCAATAATCATTAATGGATGCATTCTCCTTGGCAACACTTCAATCATTCAAAGTGCAATTGCTAGTCAACTAGCATTCTCCTCTCTCCAGTATCAATGTTTTATCTTTTTTTTCCCATGAAATGGTATTCTTGTGAATTGTCTTGATGAGTGCAAAATGAAAACCTTTGACAAAATTAGTGCTTTTGAAGCAATAACCCTATCTTGTATTCTCAAATGACCAATAATACCACCAGAAGACCTAGCACATAATTACACTAGTCCATGGTATAGCCTCAGGCATTGGATTTGAAACACTGTACGTTCCATAATCCTGCCACAATGATGGAGAGGGAGTCCCTTCGCTGATATCACCAAACTTGAGGGGGTGAGGACATCGCTATAAAGGTGGCTGAGTGGGGGAGGGGAAATGATGGTGAGTCAACAGAGAGAGTACCCAAAAGGAGAAAATGCTAAAGACTGTCGCCAGATCCCTTTGTCTCCCTGCTTGCTCTGCGCACTACACACCGAAAAGGTGCTAATCTTTCAGGAGAATGTAAAAGATTCCATGGAGAAGAGCAGGGAGGTTCTCTTGCTATCATGGCAAAAATTTATTATCTACTGAGATCACTGATCTGGAGATTCTTTCATTGGTGGTTTTGGGAGCTTGCTGTTTGCACGTGTGCTCTCTTGCTTCCTGCATTACTATAATGGAGTTAAATGTCAAAAGGAGCTGATTGGTTATAGAATACCTTAGTATGTCTGCTTTAAAAAAATCAATTCTTTCTTAGAGATAGTAAGAGCAGCCAATGCTGGAGTCTGAGATAACACAGTGTGGAGCTGGAGGAAAACAATAGGCCAGGCAGCATCAGAGGAGCAGGAAGGCTGACATTTCGGGTTAGGACCCTTCTTCAGAAAATTCCTTCTTTACTTCCTTCCTTTCACTTTCTTTCTCTTTCTTTCTGTCTGTATCTTTCTTTATCTCTTACCTTTTCATCCTTTATCTCTTCTTTCTTTCTTTCCCCTTTTCTCTCTCACTTTCTTTCTTTTCCTTCTCTCATTTGAGTACGTGACAATAAAGATAATTCAATTCAATTCAGTTCTCTTTCTTTCTCTGTCTGTTTCATTCCTTTCCTTCCCTCTGTCTCCCTTTTTCTCAGTTTGTTTCTTTATTTTCCTCCTTCTTTCTTTCTCTTTCTCTTCCTTTCTCCCTCTCTCGTTGTGTGCTTCTCTCTCTTTCTCATACCTGTATCCTTTTCTCTCGATAAACTCCTGAACTGTATGAACATGGGAAATTGCCATTCTGTAAACACTGTCCGATCTCAGCTCTAGGTAATGGCTAAAGACGTGCAGAGTTGTCCAGCCAGCCAATTGGAAGGGTCCGTTATTGCTTTGTTTGCCTAGCTTAAACCAAGCCCTGTTAGTTCTCTTCATTGAACTTACTGATTGAACTGTGTGAAAGGGACCTGAATGTATGAGTCACCAGGTTTTGGTGATAAAACAAGCAAATGATAAAAAGCAAGAACGGTGCTGTTACTTGAGAATAACTTATGCATTTTTCTAATTTAGCAAAGGCCCTCTGATAATGCATGTTTTAATAAGATCTTGGGTTTATTTATATAACACTCTGCTCTGATTTCCAGCCATGCACCACTTTCCATTTCAATTTTTATGTCAGACTCGTCCAATTTTCATGGTGATAAAGGGGAGATCTTAGCAGTTGAACCAGTAAATAATCCATTAGTCGGTATCCACACACAATTGAGCACTTTATGTAAAGTCTTACGCTGTCTGGAGTTACTGTGGGGAAAATCACTCTCATATTTCTTCAGTACGCCTGAGGAACCATAATATATTTATTGTTCAGCAGGGAGAGCATCTTCAAACAGCTAACACATTCTTTGCTGTCCTGTTCAGTTTCACTTGAATGATGCTGAACCTTTCTCATAAATAGCCTTGCACCATCCATTGCTTGGAGATGCTGCAGCTGACACAGCTGGGGAAATGTGGTGGCATTTAAGGGGCTCATGGGACCATTTTATTATGCCTTTAGAAGGGGATCTGCAATGGAAAGCTCAAGTCATAGAGGCATAAAGGCATACAGCACAGACCCTTCAGTCCAACCAGTCCATGCTGAACATAATCCCAACTAAACTAGCCCCATCTGCCTGCTCCGGGCCCATTTCCCTCAACCTTCCCTATTTATGAACTTATCCAAATGTCTGTTAAACATGGCAATTGTACCCACCTTCTCAGGAAGTTCATTGCACACACGAACCACCCTCTGTATAAAATATTTACTCCTGATGTCTTTTTTAAATCTTTCTCCTCTGAACAAACTTCATAGTTTTATGTTGTTTTGGAAAATACATATAAGTTTCTTTTAAAAAATTCAGAGTCAAAAACACCACAGACGATGGTCATTCAAGCCATTAACGCTATGCAAATTGCACCATAGGTTATACATAAAAACACTGACCTCTTTAATTAAAACCGTATAAACCATCCTCATTTTCACCTCATCAATATCTCAAACAAGACTATTTTTTGGAGTATGTTCTCTAAAGTTCCTGAACAGTTTATGCTTCTGACCAGTTGTATTTAGAAAAGCTTGTGTGGTTATCGCGGTGCTACATTCCCATGTCAGCAAATGTCAAAACAATACCAAAACGTTCTCCCAGTTCAAGTAAAATATTTACTGAAAACATTATTCCCACTTTAAACTAAAGGGAAGATATCATTAAACAAGATTGTGGACACTTCCAATTCAGCTGAGATCAAGAAGAAACATTCCCTCAAATTTCCAATGACGAATAATAACCAGCCCACTTCCCTGGTTGCTATGTGCTTTCCCAACATATTCACACTTCCTAAGAAAAGCAAAGGTGAAACGATGGCAATTAGGCCTTTTTTCTCCAAAACAAAAATTGAAAGGTGCAAATTAAGCATCCAATTTATAAATCGCATGGCCTAATCCTAATGTGCTTCATATTTCTATGCAGTCAAGTTTGCAATTTTTAAGTTAACTGCTGAACCAAAACTATGAAAAGCTAAATTAATGATCATATTGTCCTGGAATCATGCTAGCACAATTGCTTGGGGGAGGTGATGGCCTTGTGGTATTATTGTTGGACTGTTAATCCAGAAACCCAGATAATGTTCTGGGGACCTGGATTCAAATTCTGCCATGACAGATGGTGGAATTTAAATTCAATAAATATCTGGAATTAAGAATCTAACGTTGACCGTGATTCCATTGCCGATTGTCTGAAAAACCCATCTGGGTCACTGATACCCTTTAGGGAAGGAAACTGCCATCCTTACCTGGTCTGGCCTACGTGTGACTCCAGACCCACAGCAATGTGGTTGACTCTTAACTGCCCTCTGAGCAATTAGGGATGGACAATAAATACTGCCTAGCCAGCAATGCCCTTATCCTGTGAATGAATAAAGAATAATTGTAAAATATTAAACTTAAGCCACACTGCCCTTGACCAGATTTTCTCTTCAACGTACAAGACTTAATTGAGATAGGCCTTATTTTCTGGATTACCCAGACTGTAAAATTCAGAGAAGAAATGAAAAGGAAATAACAGAGAAAATAACAAAAAGAAGAGTTTCAGGCTGACAACCAGCAAAGGGAAATCCCACAATGTTCTATAAGCATATAAACAATAAAGCAAGAGGAGTCTACACCAACCCTCCAAAGAGCATTCCTCCCAGGCCCCAGTCCCCTACCCTATCCCTGTAACCCTGCATTTCCCATGGCTAATCCACCTACCCTACACATCCCTGGACACAACAGGCAATTTAGCACAGTCAGTTCAGTGGCTTTGGGGCAGTATGGTTAGCACTGCTGCCTCACAGAGCCAGGGACCTGCGCTTGTTTCCACCCTCAGACAATAGTCTGCGCGGAATTTGCACTTTCTCCCAGTGTCTGCGTGCGTTTCCTTTGGGTGCTCTGGTTTCCTCCCACTGTCCAAAGATGAGCAGGTTAGGCTAATTGACTGTGCTAAATTGCCTGTTGCGTCCAGGGATGTGCAGGATAAATGGATTAGCCATGGGAAATGCAGGGTTACAGGGATAGGGTAAGGGAGTGGGCCTGGGAGGAATGGTCTTTGGAGGGTTGGTGTAGACTCGATGGGTGGAACAGCCTGCTTCAACACTGTAACGATACTATGAAGAGTAAGTGGAGGGTTTAAGCTTTTTAGGAACCAAAAAAGGAACTGGAAAGCAAAGATACAGCTTAAGCAATAAATGAGTTCTTACACATCTTTCCTTAACAAGAAGGTATTGCCAATGGAGAATGTAATTGAGATATTAAAATGAATTAATGAAAGGTATTATAGACCAATTAGAGTTAACTTGAGTGCATGGCACTCACGCCCCAGAGTCAGGAGGATGTGGGTTAATGTCCCATTTCAGAGTCTTGCACAGCGAAACTCCAGTGCAACACTGAGTGAATGCTGTACAGTCCAAAATTCCACCTCCAGCCTGAAATGTTAAAACAGAATTGCGATCTAGCCTCTCTGATGGATGCAAAATATCCAAGGGCACCCCTTGAAATAACAACAGGGGAACACTGGCCTAGATGTCTCCCCTAACACAAGCTATCCACTCATTATCACATTTCAGCTTGTGGGAGTTTACCGTGTGTAAATTGGCTGGCATGTTGCAATAACTGCGCTTCAAAAAGCAATCGATTAACAGTAAAGTGCTTTGGAGTAGTCTGATATGGTTTATAGTTGCAATTCAAAAAAAAGTCCTATAGACAGGGCCCAGATGTCATTTGCTTTTGTTTTCTGTTAGTGTGTTCTTGGCTAAGATCATTTCCACTTAGAGTAGGGTCTCTAGCAGGTAACAGTAGTGTGTGTGCACTATCCACTTATTCCTCTTCCCAGCATGGTCCTGCGTTACCTAGCAGCCTCTGTGAGACTTATTCTTTTTACTTTCTTTCCTTCCTTGCTTGCTCAGCCTAGTTGACTCCTGCAGCTGTTAATTATAACTATTTAATTTACAATTCAGACACACTAAAAGCTCTTGCAGAAACATGAAAGACTGCACATTAACGCTGCCTGCTGACAGCCTGAGAAAGCATTTGAATACAACTGGAAACATGCTCCATCAGAGTCTTGAAAATCCCATTTTATCTTGAACTCATGAATAGAGGCACCATCTGGTGTTACATTGAGTTATAAAGAGGAAAAGTTGATACCCTAGAAGAAACCACTAAGTCATCTAAAGTGAGAGTTTCTACAGAGTGGGATCATTTGTATCAGTGCAACTTGTCTGATATTGGTCAAAGCAGTGTAAACTATTGAGGGACTCTAAGAGTAAATTATGTTCAATAAAGAAACACGTTGCGGCAATCTTTTGTCTTAATTTATAAAGTATCAAACTGGATTCTGAACCCATCCATTAAATGGCCATGCCCCAGCCAAAAGTAATGACCGTTTCACATTTCCACTTAACTGCACCTGTTTGTGAACCTTTGCGAGGCCTCTCAATGTAAAGCTTAATTTCGGGGTGCAGGAACATTTGAAAACTTTTGAAATGTTAAGTTTCCTTTAATTCACTAGGAAACCAACTTTTCCACCAAGAAAACTAGCAACTGGATCTTTGACAATCTATGGGAGATGACTGACGAAACATCAGTTTCATTCTTATCTCAGTCAACAAATGTCCTGCCAAAGGTGGCAGCGTGGACATAGAATCAAACATTTTGCGCTCATGTCACTGGAGCATGAAAGAATTGAAATCACATCCTTTGATGAACAGAAATGAAAGCTTTAAACACTTTACCATTGTTCCCAAAGTAGTGTATGCATTGTATCTCTAAAACACACTAATGCTAATCTCACCAGAAGTTTTAAGGTCAGAGATATTTTATTTGCCCATGCCATCATTGTACAGCGATGGCATGCACCATATTAATCCAACACAAAGAGGTAAATTAGCCCCTGGACACCTCAGGGAATGGCCAAGAGGAAGGAATAGCTGGGTGGGGAACGGCAAGTGGTATCTTTTGCTTCCCTGCTTAACGACTTCACAAAATTCCGACATTCGCCTCTTGAATAATAAGGTCAATTGAGGATCCTTTGTTTATTTTAGGAAATAAATATTTCTTTATCTTTGTGAGTCCATAATCATTCACCTGGTCAATTTCCCTGTCACTTTCTTTTGGTGTTCAGTATGGCCCAGATATTTCAATGACCAAATAATTATTTCTACTGCATAGAAGGGAGTTACACATTGGGACAATTTGAAAATCTGATGCAGCTGGCTCCAAGGGAATTGCCAAAGAAATTGAAAATTCTGATGGGCCATTCCACCACGGTTAGAACCTGCTAAACAGCGCTTTTAAAGTCAAAGATTTCTGAGGATTGCACTCAGTTAAACTTGAAAGGAGGTTTGTGAACCGGAAGTTGTATTTAACCAATTTATTCAAATTCTTTGAAGGAATAATATGAACTGTTGTCAAGGAGAAGCCTATTGAAGTACAATACTTGCATTTCCAGGAGGCATTTATCAAGGGGTTACATCAGAGGTTATTACACAAAGTGAGAGATCGTGGTATTAGAGGTAAAATGCTAGCATATATAGAAGATAGGCTGGCTATCAGAAAACAGAGAGTATATACAAATGGGCTTTTTCCAGATGGCAGGTTGTGACAATTGGGGTCCATCAGGGATCTGTTTGAGTCCCTCAGTTTTTCACAATTTATATCAATGAATTAGGTGAGGCACACAAAGGTATGTTGGCTAAATTTGCAGATGACACAAAGATAGTCTGGACGATATGTAATGAAGATGACCATAACAAAGATGCAGATGAATGTAGATAGGTTGAGTGAGTGATCAAAATGTGGTAGATAGAATATAATGTTGGAAGAAGTGAAGTTATTCAAAACACTAAAAGAACTGTGGATGCTACAAATCAGAAACAAAGACAGAAATCGCTGGAAAAACTCAGGACATTTGGCAGCATCTGTGGAGAGAAATCAGACTTAACGTTTCGGGTCCAGTGACCCTTCTTCATGATGTTACTCACTTTGGCAGGAAGAATAAAAAAAATAGAATTATTCAAATGAATAATGACTGTGGAATTGGGAGGTGCAGGGAGAAGTCAGTGTTCCACTGTGTGATTTACAGAGAGTTAGCATGTAGATACAACAAGTGATTAATAAAACAAAAAGCTGCTATCCTTTATTGCAAGAGGAACAGAATTTAAAAGGAAGGATGGTATTCTTCAGTTGTACAGGGCGTTGCTGAGAACACATCTCAGGTACCATGTACAGTTTTGGTCTCTATTTAAATAAGGAAGTAAATACATTTGAGTCAGTTCAGAGATTGCTACCAGAAATAGGAGGGCTGTTTTATGAGTCAGGATTGGACATGTTTTGCTTATTTTCACTGGAGTTTGGATGGTCAAGGAGTGATTTGATTGAAGTGTGTAAGATTCTGAATGGGTTTGACAAGGTGGACATGGGAGAAATGTTTCCTCTTACTGGGGGGGCCCAGTACCTGTTTGCAAGTTACACATTGTCCTTTTAGGGCAGAGACAAGGGGAAACTTCTTCTCTCAGAACATGAAGCAACTTTGGAACCCTCTGCTTTGGAAGGTGGAACTAGAATTATTTGACATTTTAAGACAGAGGTGGATGATTCTTGTTAGGTGGGGAATCAAGGGTTATCAGATATAGTTGGGAATGTGAAATTCAGAATACAGACAGTTCAGTCATAATCCTATTGTGAAACAGGATTGAAAAACTGAATGACTTAATTTTGTTTTTAATTCATTTGTTACTGTGGAAAAAAATTGAGGAAAACCTACTCTAACTCCTGGGTATTTGTCAAACCAACTCCTGCCCCTCGATAATTCACCACTGACTGCCTCCATCATCAACCACACCACTCCCTGACTCATCCACATACACCCCTCATACCCAACAACCCTCTCTGACCTAAGCTGAAACGCCCCAACCCAACTTAACATGTCCTGACCCAACTAACACTCCCCCAACCCGACACACAGCCCCTGATCTGACACACCGTCTCCCCACACAGGAGGGCTCCTGAACCAATACAACACACCCATCCCTGACCTGACTGCACTTGACCCAACACACCCACCAGACCTAAAATACCCCCCTGACATGACCCAATACAATGCTTGGCCCAAACCCAACAAAACCCCACCTGACTGTCACCTACTGATACTAGCTCTTAAGTAATCCACAACAAAACTGTTTACTGTTCATTAGGATGTATCTATCTTCTGCTGTAGAGTTTGTGTAGACATCCTTCCCTGTACGGATAAAGGGAAAATACTTGGGATGAAGGAAACCTGAAACAAACAGGGAGACTGCTGGAGAAACTCATCAGGTCTGACAGCATCTATGGAGAGAGAAACAGAGTTGAAATTTCAAAGGACATGGACGGCGCAGTGGCAAACGGCTTTTAGTTTAGAAAGGCATCATGCGTTGGCACATGCTCAGTGAGATGAAGAGTCTGTTCCTGTACGTGACTGCTGTTCGTTCTCTGAGGCTCGTGTAACACTTATTCAGAACATTTCAGACCAGCTGGGTTTCTCCAGCATTGTCTGTCCTTGACCCTAAAAACGCAATCAATTGCCTGGCATCTTACCTCACCTGAGCAGCTCACCTGGTGCCCTTACCCCTCGTCCACCTGTTCCCCAACACTCCCCAACCCACCCTCTCAGCGACCTGACCTGACCCATTCACGGTAGCTTTCAAAGTGTCCGCTAGACATTTAAACTTTGGAATACGACACTCAGTGCTGGGAAGTAGAATCTGTTTTCCACTATGATTTTCTCCGCTGTTGGATTTGAGGAGCCCCCTCCTACTCGGACATGTTTGAAATAAAGGGTTCCCTTGTCCAAGTTCCCACACAGCAGAAATTGCTGAAAGGTAATTTGGTACTTTTTAACACAATATCAAGGTCAGTTATTGGGCCAGTGTCTCTGGCAAGGGAGTCCAGGATGATAGGATGATATCAGGGCAGTAGTGAGAGATGATATAGGTTCTACTGAACAAAATGTTGAACCCATTTGGGTGGAAATTAGGAATAACAGGGAGAAGAAGTCACTGATAGGTGTGGTCTATAGGCCACCAAATAATGACATTGTGGTGGGGCAGGCAATAAACAATAAAAATAGCAAATGCATGTAAAAATGGTACAGCAATTATCACGGGGGATTTTAATCTACATATCAATTGGTCAAACTAGGTCGGTCGTGGCAGCCTTGAGGAGGGGTTCATAGAACGCATCCATGATAATTTCCTTGAACAATATGTAATGGAATCTGCGAGGGAGCAAGCTATCCTAGATCTAGTCCTGTGTAATGAGACAGGAATAATTAATGATCTCACAGTTATGGATCATCTCAGAAGGAGCGATCACAGTATGGTCAAATTTAAAATACAGATGGAGCGTGAGAAGGTTAAATCCAGCACCTGTGTCCTATGCTTAAACAAAGGAGACTATGAAGGAATGAGGGAGGAGTGAGCTAAGGTAGAATGGGAGCAAAAACTTTATGGTGGGTCAATTGAGGAACAGTGGAGGACTTTCAAAACGACTTTTCACAGTGCTCAGCAGAAGTATATTCCAGTGACAAGGAAGAACTGTAGGAAAAGACAGAGCCAGCCATGGATGTCTAAGGAAAAAAAGGAAAGTATCAGATTAAAAAAAAACACACAAAAAAAAGCAGAGAGTAGTGGGAAACTAGTAGACTGGGAAATCTTTAAAGGCCAACAGAAAACCACAAAAAGAGTTATGAAGAAAAGTAAGATAGATTATGAGAGTAAACGAGCTCAGAATATAAAAAGACGCAGCAAAAGTTTCTATAAATATGTAAATCGTAAAAGAGTGGCGAAGATAAACATTGGTCCTTCAGAGGATGAAAAGGCCAATTTAATAACTGGAAATGACAAAATAGCCGAGACATTAAACAGTTATTTCGTGTCGGTCTTTACTGTGGAAGTCACAAATAACATGCCGAAAACTAATGGCAAGAAGGTTGTAGCAGGTGAGGGCCTAGAAAGTATCATCATCACTAAGGAGGCAGTGCTGGGCAAGCTAATGGGGGTTAAAGGTAGACAAGTCTCCTGGCCCTGATGAAATGCATCCCAGGGTACTAAAAGAGGTGATGGGGGAAATAGCAAATGCACTGGTAATTATTTACCAAAAATCACTGGACTCTGGGGTGATTCCTGCAGATTGGAAAGCGGCCAATGTGACGCCACTGTTTAAAAAAGGAAGTAGACAAAAAGCAGGTAACTATAGGCCAGTTAGCTTAACTTCGGTAGTGGGGAAAATGCTTGAATCTATCATTAAGGAAGAAATAGCAAGACATCTGGATGTAAATTGTCCCATTGGGAACACTCAGCATGGGTTCATGGAAGGTAGGTCATGTTTAACTAATTTGGTGGAATTCTTTGAGGACATTACTTGCATGGTGGACAATGGGGAACCTGTGGATGTAGTGTATCTGGATTTCCAGAAGGCATTTGACAAGCTATCACACCAAAGGCTGCTACATAAGATAAAGTTGCACGGTATTACAGGTAATGTATTGGCATGGATAGAGGATTGGTTGACCAGTAGAAAGCAAAGAGTAGGTGTCAATGGGTGTTTTTCTGGTTGGCAGTCAGTGGCTAGTGGTGTGCCTCAGGGATCAGTGTTGAGACCGAAATTGTTTAAAATTTACATAGATGATTTGGATTTGGGGACTAAGTGTGGTGTGTCAAAATTTGCAGATGACACTAAGATGAGTGGTAGAGCAAAGTGTGCAGAAGACACTGAAAGTCTGCAGAGGGCTCTAGATAGTCTAAGTGAGTGGGCAAAGGTCTGACAGATGGAGTACAATGTTGATAAGTGTGAGGTCATCCATTTTGGTAAGAATAACAGCAAAATGGACTATGTTTTAAATGGTAAAAAATTGCAGCACACTGCTGTGCAGAGGGACTTGGGTATCCTTGTGCATGAATCACTTAAAGTAGAATTGTAGGTGCAGCAGGTAATTAAAAAGGCAAATGGAATTTTGTCTGCCATTGCTAGAGGGATGGAGTTTAAAAACAGGGAGGTTATATTGCAGCAGTATAGGGTCCTGGTGAGGCCACACCTGGAGTACTGTGCGCAGTTTTGGTCTCCTTACTTGAGAAGAGATATACTAGCACTGGAGGGGTTGCAGAGGAGATTCACTCCGTTGATTCCAGAGTTGAGAGGGTTGGATTATGAGGAGAGACTGAGTAGACTGGGATTATACTCATTGGAATTCAGAAGAATGAGGGGAGATCTTATAGAAGCATGTAAGATTATGAAGGGAATAGATAAGGTGGAGGCAGGGAGGTTGTTTCCGCTAGCAGGTGAAACTAGGACTAGAGGGCATCACCTCAAAATAAAGGGAAGCAGATGTAGGACTGAGGTCAGGAGGAATTGCTTCACCCAAAGGGTTGTGAATCTGTGGAATTCCCTGCCCAGTGAAGCCGTTGAAGCTACCTCACTGAATGTTTTTAAGGCAAGGCTAGATAAATTTTTGAACAGTAAAGGAATTAAGAGTTATGGTGAATGGGCGGGTAAGTGGAGCTGAGTCTCAAAAAGATCAGCCATGATCTTATTAAATGGCGGCGCAGGCTCGAGAGGCCGGATGGCCTACTCCTGCTCCTCGTTCTTATGTTCTTTTGTTCTTATGTCCAGAGTGGAGGGAGGGATGGGAGTGTGCTGGGGGACTCTTATCTAACTATAAGAGCAAGACCATTCAGGAGTGAGATCAGGAACCACAAAGCAATGGAAATCCATCAAATTATCCCATTGAAAGTACTTGAGGTCAGAAAATAACAAAAGTCAGATTGATGCACTTTGTTGACCAAAGTATTAGGAGCAATTATGAGCTTGTACTGGGAATCAAGCTCAAGGCCACCCACGATCTAACTAAAATTTTTTTTTTCTTTGTTCATTCACAGGATGAGGGCGTCACTGGCTAGGCAGCATTTATTGTCCATCCATCTTGATAGGCCAGACAGTGCAGTCATATCCCTCATGTCCTTAAATCTCTGGGTGTACCAACATTCGGCCTTACAACAAGTCACAAGTGAACCAGAGAAGTGGGAATTTCCTGTACAAGGAGGTCCCAGCTACAGTATTCCCAGTTGCCCCAGCCCCATCGTGGCTTCATCGTTGGGGAACTGGTGGCACTGTCTCCTCCACACCACCCCCCACCCTCTTCCCCAAGTGGGACACCCCTGAACTCTCGTGGATCTGATGCATTCCTGTCTGACTCTCGAGCGTTTGGCCGTTTTCACACCACAGTCCGGGTGGGATTTCCACAAAGTCCACAAGGAAATTTGGGATCAGTGTCTTCAGAAACCAATTGGGGAACAGATGGCAGGGATTTGTAAGAATTTAATAAAAAGCAGATACTTGCTCCCTCCACCAGGCAGATCTAATATATTTTCAGGAAAATTATTCACTTTCACTTTCAACTCCTACACATGATCTAGTTTAAAGCTTTGAGGATAATCCAACATCCTTTTACCCCTTCCACAGAATTATGGAGGTGTGAGTATATTTTGCCCTTTTTCTGATTTAAAGTGAAATATTATTGAATGTAATATTGTTATAAAAAATGTAGTTATTTACAAATCTTTCCTCTATCTCTTAGATGGAAAGTGTTAAGAGCCGATTGATTACGCTTTGTGCATCCAGTTCCTGTGGGATTGGGAGAAATGACTGGCACTCAGTCTTAAAGAGCCATCAAACAGCTGAGAAAATGCTCAGCAATATTTTTTAACTGGTTGAGAAGGGCAACGAGCTCTTCTATTTGTGAATTATATTTTAACGGCAGACGGCACATTTGCTTCACAGTCATGTATGATCCTGCTCTCACCAAACATCTGCTGGGTCTCAGTACAGCCAGTGAGAGCTGGCTCATTCCTTTTCCCAGCATGTAGTGTGGTGAGTCGCACTGTTGGATCTTCGTTGCTGCCCGGGCTGAGATCAGCAAATATAGCACTGTGTCACTATGTCGAACCTGTTCTGAATCTGATCTGACCTCTGAAAATTTCATATGACCTCTCTCACACACACACACACATACACACACACTCACACTCTCTCAGGTATTCACGGGCACGTGCACACATACACGTGCATTCACACTCTCAGAAACTCACACACACTCACTCTCAAACACGACACACACACGCTCTCACACATATACATATGTGTGCGCTCACACTATCATAC
Source organism: Ginglymostoma cirratum (assembly GCA_024137785.1). Classification (NCBI taxonomy): domain Eukaryota; kingdom Metazoa; phylum Chordata; class Chondrichthyes; order Orectolobiformes; family Ginglymostomatidae; genus Ginglymostoma; species Ginglymostoma cirratum. Next base: position 31,051,053 of record JAHRHZ010000028.1, on the reverse strand, counting down.
ACACACACACACACCCTGTCTCACATACACGTGTGCTCACACTCTCAAACTCACACACACTCACATTCTCAAATATGACACACACACACTCACACAGGCAATCATGCTGTCACATACACACATGCACTCACACACATGCCTATGCAACATTCTGGAGATGGTTAGCTCAGTCAGCTGGATGGCTGGTTTGCAATGCAGTATGCTGTTAACAGTGGGGTTCAATTCCCCTCACCTGAGACACGGTTACCTTAAAGTTAAACCACCACCAGTCATCTGAGCAGCTCATGACCTGGTTGAACTATTGTACTTCACCTTTTTTTACTAACACACACCCGTACACATGTTCATGTTTGCATTCATGCATGCACTTATTCTCATACACACTTTTACACACTCACACACATTCAGAAACACACACTCACATTCACATGCACACATACATTCACACACACATGCATATGTGTCCACAAACAAGCACACACACAGATATGTACATGCATATGCTCATTCATACCCCAGAGTTGAAACATTGCCAAGTTTCACTTTGGCTGCAAACATATTTAGCTTGGATTAGATGTGAAGCAACAGTAAAATCTTCTGAAGCAGCATTGCTAATTTATGCAGGATTGTGCCTGTGTGTACACTGGTGTATATGTGTGTTCAAGTGACTACACTAGCGTAGGAATGGGTGTGAGTATGTGAAGGTGTTTGAGTGAGTGTATGGTTGCAATTCAGTGTAAGTTTGTACATGTGAGCAGGTGCGTGTGTGAGTCTGTCAGTGTGTGGGGGCATGTGTAACCTTCTGCTAGGCAACAAGGAAAGCCGTATCCCACTAGCTGAACTAGGCATGCAAGTATGCATCTGTTAGCGTGTGTTTGTGTGTGCATGTTTGTACGTACATACATGTATGTGTGTGTGTGTGTGTGTGTGTGTATACATGTGCCTGTGTCTGTCAGTTTTGTGTGAATGGAGTGTGAATACATAAATAGGAGTGTGATTAGATGTGTGTGTGCATGCGTGCTTATGTGTGTGTGTGTGTGTGTGTGTGTGTGTTTTTACATGTGCATCTGAATGTTATCTAATTATATGAATGTAAGACTTGAATTTTTTGTGGAGTCAGGTCCGCTCCAAAACCTTTAAATATTTCAGTTGAGGCTTGGATGTGGAGTCCTGCTCCCATTTCTGACATACCTCAATTTTCCCATCATGGGAAAAGAGGCAGAATATGAATCACACAATCCAAATTCCGCAGGGTAAGTTGAAGTTAAAGTTGAGTTCAAAGAGGTTGTATCTTCTCTGCTCAAGTGCTTTAACCCACAGTATGGGAACCATGAATTTATGGAGTAGATGTAAACACCTGTGAAGGATGGATAAGGACTGGTTAATTCTCATGGCCTGAATTTTTATGTAAAGTTGCAGGTGTGGGCCATGCTGCTGCTATGGTGGAGCCAACCGTAAAAGGTTCCTTCTTTGACTCATTGTTCATTTACCTTCAATTATTTTTTCGTTCACACGATATGGGTGTCAGTGGATGGGCCAGCATTTATTGCCCATTTCTAGTTGCCCTTAAAAAGATGATGGTAAGCTGCCGTCTTGAACTGCTGCTGTGTGCTGTAGGTAGGTCCACAATGCATCTAGGATGGAGTGCCAGGATTTTGACCCACAACACTGAAGGAATGGCAATATATTTCCAAGTCAGAACGGTGAGTGTTTTGGAGGGGAACTGGCAGGTAGTAGTGTTCCCAAGTGGCTGTTTCCATGGGTTTGGAGGGTGCTGTTTAAGGATTTTTGGTGAACACATCTCTGTGAAGTTCCACGGGATGTTTTTGGTGGTAAAGGTGATGTATAAAGGTTTGTGTAAGGGCAACCATCACTAGTCTGTTATTGGTTGAGGCACCTCTATGTTTTCGGTGGATAATCCATGTTAGATGGCCTGCTTTTACTGAAATGAAATTAATTAAAATGTGTGACCTACAGAGGTACCATGTTAACTTTTAAAATAATTGCATTCTTAACAAGTAACAGGATGTGGTATCAAGTATCACATTAAGACCCAAATCTCTTAACATTCATTTTTGCATTATAAAAGGCTTCAGAATTAAAAGCTTACATTAATGGAAAATAGGCACCAGAATGATGTCAGAGGTCTAACTGCTCATACACAGGTGGAACAAGGTGCTAGATTTGTCTTCAGATCATATTCTCCACTTTCTTAACCCAAGCTTTTTAAACGCATTCTAATGGAGTTCTTTGTTCACATTTCCTAAGGGCTGTTATTACAACTGAGATCATTATTAATGGTTGGCTGTGTTTCCAATGCTACAAATGCACTTATTTCATTAGGAGGGACTGAATTTACATTTTGATTGATGTGAATATGTCATAGGAATATTGGGGGGAGCATGGGGTTGGTGTAGGGTGAGGATTTCTGATGATTGTGGCTTGTGGGCTAGGGACCTGACATTCCAACTGGAACAAGAACAGAGATAAGCCTTCTAAACATCTACCAATCTGCTTCCAGCGGTGTTAGCCATACTTGATCCTTCCCCAGCCTGCCTGAAGGAGAAATTGTGTGTGAAAGAAACTTTGAACTGAGGCAGCCTCCAAGTCAAGAAGTTTTCCAACAGAAGCTACTCGCCTCAGCGCTGAATATCTCACTGCAAGTGTGTGAGCAAGCTAATGTGCATGGTGTATGTACATGTGAGTATGCATTGAGCATGCATATGTGTCAGTGTGTGTCTAAATACATAGTCTAAATATATAGAGTGTGCAAGGCATGTATATGTGTAAGTGTAAATATGTGTGTGCATGCATTGAGCATTTATATGTTGTGAGCACGTGTGTATGACTTTATTTATGTGTTTCTATGCTCATCCTTGTGGGTGTATGTGTGTGCATGAGTGTAAAAATGTGTGTGAGTGCATCTGTGTGTGCATGTGCGTGTGTGCATGTGTGTATATGTATGTGTATGTGTGTCAATGTGTGTGCGCACATGTGAATGAGCTTTTGATTGTGCATGTATGTGTGTTTGTGTGTGTGAATGAGCATCTGTGTGTGTGTGTGAATGAGCATTTGTGTGTGTGTGCGTGTGTGTGTGTGTATGTGTGTGTATGTGTGTGCGCGCGTGTGCATGTGTGAGTGAATGAGCATTTGTGTGCGCGCGTGTGTGTGCATCTGTGCGTGTGTGTGCATGTGTGCGTGTGTGTGTGTGTGTGTGTGACGTCTACCTGAGAATGGGAAATTGAGTGGGCTCTGCTGCATATGATTGTATTTTACACCAGTGTATGAGTATGTGTAAAGTTTGCACAGGCCAGGTACGCAGCTGATTGAAGGATGTATCAATCACTTCTTATGTGACTTGGAGCATTGGCTGACTCATTAGATCATCGATCCTATGTCAGTTTTTCATTTGCTGATCTACCTCACCTTATAGCCATTCTGAATGAGCCTACTCACCGAACAACTGACACAAATGAGAGTTCAATTTTATGGTAATAATGTGCTCTGAACTCACTCTACTAGAAAGCGAGCCAAGATTGCACATAGACATTTCACATTGGACCTCGAACAGCCATTAGTGACAAGAGATCTTCATTTTCAACTGCAATAGTGGGGGTTGGATTAAAAGCCCCGCAGGTGAAATAGAATCCTGAAAACATTAGTTTGCTCACATCTGAGGTAAGTGCTGAAGAATAATCCCTATTTAAATACTCTATAAGGAACTATGGTTAACTGCTTCCAAATATTCCCCAATTCCCACTTACCAGACTCTGCATTTAACGTTCTGAAATTGGACAGATGAGAAAATAATCTGTCAACTTTCTCATCAGTGATGTCTGTTGTAAGCACAGTCAGTAATTCCTTCCATAGTTCAAGAGTCCACTGGCATCAGCAATGCTCCTTTTCATTTGTTCTGTAGGCTGTGAGCCTATTATTGCCCTCCAAGAGAAGGTGATGATAGAACCATTGGCTCAAACCACAGTTATCCTTGAGGTGGTAGAGATCTCTAAACCACATGAATGGGTTAGTCAAGGACATTGACACAATAATGATAATGGAACAAGCACACATGCACAAGTTACAATAATGTGAGACTTGGAGATGATGTTGTTATAATGACATTGCATTTATGTAGCCCCTAAGTAGACAAAATGTTGACACCACCTATCCCGTTCATTCATCTAACATGTCCATGCCAGTGTTTACCTCCGTATTTTTCTCCTCCTACCCCTCTTCATCTAACCCCACCAACATAGTCTTCATGGCTATACTGTCTGAAAATGCCTGCTCTGGTCTGATCTTGGAAGTTAAGCAGACCCAGGCCTGGTCATTACTTGGATGGGACGCTGCTTGGGAATACCAGGTACAGTAAGCTTACAAGTGGCTCAGTGATAAGCACTACTGCCTCACAGCACCAGGGACCAGGTTCAATTCCACCCTCAGTTGACCGTCTGTGTGGAATTTGCATATTCTCCCTGTGTCTGTGTTGGTTTCCTCCCATAGTCCAAAGATGTGCATGGTAGGTGGAGTGGCTGTGCTAAGTTGCCCGTAGTGTCCAGGGATGATTCGGTTAGACACGCAGGTGATGTTGAATTTATTGATGCTTCAATAAATGGACTCTTAATGAAAGTGACCGATTTAATGGAGAAATTACTACGAACTTAATGAAAATAAAATACACTAGGCAACATTTGTATAAGTCCCAAAACATTAGTGATAAAATTATGTGTAGAAGCAGCAGGCTGCTGAAGATCTTGAAAATCGTAATACTATTGGAAAATAATTAAAACACGTGTCAAAAACTAGACAAAAAGATGGTGAACTTCAAGCATTCATAAGACCACAGCTCAAAAAAAGTGATAAGGCTTATTTTTTAAAAAAATTTAATATACAACGAACAATGAAAGTGTGTTCAATAGCCACAGGAACAAATTAAGAAACAACACACACAGACATACAGATCAGCAACCACAGGACGCAAAAGAGTCACATTTACCACCCATTCCCCTTGAAGGTAGAGACAAGAATACACTAGAAGAATTATAATGGATTATGAATTTAGTTTTCTTTCAATCTGATTTGTTCGAATATCTAAAAGGGTTTTTGAGAAGGATTTAAATATGGCATATAAATTTAAATTTAAAGTAGAATAGTCATATGATGACCATCTTTGACGATGTATAAGACGCTCATTATTAAGGGAGTACAACATTATTTACTTTTCGTAAGGTCGTCAATAGCAGTGATTGACTTCAGTTGTGGTATATTGTGATTCAGTCCTCATTATTATAATCTAGAATTGATCCTTACAGTAAATGTTCATCAGTAATTATAGGAGAGTTGTAGTTTCATACTTGTCCTCACTAGCCTATATCTTTTTGACGATAATATCCTGGAATTCTTCGTCTGGTTTCTAAGCTTTAACGTTAGTAACCTTAGAAAATAAATTGCTTTTGTCATAATATATCGGGAAATGTATTTTATCCTTTGGATTTGAAAACTCCTGGGAGGGAGGGCATTACATCATAGGACTCAGATCATAGGTGGTAAAGTTGATCAAGTCCCTTGAGAACCTGAAATTTCTGAGTTGAAGAGACAGAATCATAGAATCCCCACAGTGTGAAAGCAGGCCATTTGGCCCATCAAGTTCACACTCACCTTCTGAAGAACATCCCACCCAGGCCCACCTCATCCCTGTAACCCTGCATTTCCCTTGACTAACCCACCTACACATCCCTGGGCACTATGGGCAACTTAGCATTGCCAAAGCACCTAACCTGCACATCTTTGGACTGTGGGACGAAACTGGAGCACCTGGAGGAAACCCACACAGGCACAGGGAGAATGTGCAAACTCCACATAGACCATTGCCCGAGGCTGACATCAAACCCCGGTCCCTGGTGCTATGAGGCAACAGTGCTAACCACTGAGTCGCTGTGCCACCCTATGCTTACACTAATTGAGACTCATAGGTTTACCATGTCAAGGGGTAATGATAGTAGAACCGTTCAAAGACTGAGGTAGACAAACAGGAGGTTGGAAGAACACAGCAGGCCAGGCAGCATCTATCGGAAAGGAGTAGTCAACATTTTGGTTATTACCCTTTTTCAGGACTGGATGTGGAGGTAGGGGGAGCTGCAGATAAAGAGAGGTGGGGAGAGGGGTAGACATGGAATGGTGGTGATTGGTGGGCACTGGTGGTAGGTACAACCTGGTTGGCCGGTGGGAGGGATGAATCCAGTTGGTGGCTGGAAGGGAAGGTCAGAAGGTGGAATGGAAGGGAGGAGGTGGTGCTGGAAGGGAAGCAGGGGATGGGTGGGAAGACTATTTGAAATTGGAGAACTCAGTTTTGAGTCCTTTGGGCTGTAGGGTGCCCAGGCAGAAGATAAGGTGTTGTTCTTCAAATCTGCGTTACAAGTCACTGCGACACTGGAGGAGGATGAGGACGGATGTGTTGGAAGGGGAGTGGGGCAACAAGCTGAAATCAACGGTGACTGGAAGGTTAGGTTGGCTGTTACGGGCCAGGCAGAGATGCTTGATGAGATGGTCACCCAGTCTACATTTGGTCTCATGGATGTAGAGAAGACCACATCGAGAGCACCAGATGCAATAGTCTAGGGTTGGAGGAGATGCAGGTGAAGCTCTGGCTCACCTGGAAAAGCTGTTTAGGGCCCTGAATGGAGGTGAGGGAAGTGGTGTGTGGGCAGGTGTTGCAGCTTTTACGGCTACAGGGGAAGATACCAGACCAGTTGGAGTGGTTGGTGGGGACTGTGGCGGAAACTAAGGAGTAACGAAGGGAACGGTCCTTGTGGAAGGCAGAGAGGGGTTGGGAGTAGAAGATGTTCTGGGTGGTGGGATTTAATTGGAGTTGGTGGAAGATGATACATTGGATGCGGAGGCTGTTGGGTAGAAAGTGAGGACAAGGGGGGAACCTATCTTTATTATGTTTGGAGGGGGAGTTGATTAAGAGCTGTGGAGCGGGGAATGGAGGAGGCGTGGTGGAGGGCTGTCTGGATGACAGAGGGGGGAAAACAGCACTGTTTGAAAAAGGTGGGCATCCAGGATGCTTGGGAATGGAATGTCTCCTTGTCAGAGCACATGTGACACCTGCATCTGCTCCAATCTAGTATATTGCATCCGGTGCTCCAAATGTGGCCTTCTCTTTGTTGGTGAGACCAAACGTAGACAGGGTGACCATTTTGCCAAACATCTCCGCCTGGCCAGCAACGGCCAACCTAACCTCCCAGTCACTGCTCATTTCAACTCCCCGTCCCACTCCCCCTCTGACATATCCATCCTTAGCCTTATCCAGTATCACAGAGACTCAATGCAAATTTTAAGAGCAACACTTTATCTTTCACCTGGGCACCCTGCAGCCCAGAGGACTCAAAGTTGAGTTCTCCAATTTCAAAAAACCTTCACCCCCAGCCCCCAGCTTTACTTCCAGCCCCATGACCTCCCTTCCATCCCACCTTCTGACCCTCCCTTCCAGCCACCAACCGGATTCGTACCTCCCATCGACCAACCTGGTCATACCTACCACCAGTTGTCCACATATCATCACCATCCTGCCTCCACGTGTCCCCCTGCCCCCATTTATCTGCAGCTCCCCCTACCCCCACATCCAGTCCTGGAGAAGGATAATACGCGAAACGTTGACTGCTCCTTTCCTCCAGTTGCTGCCTAGCCTGCTGCGTTCTTCAGCCTCCTGTTTATTTACCTTGGATTCCAGCATCAGCAGTTTTTTTGTCTCTTTTCAAAGACTGTGTTGCATTATTGCATAGATCACTGAATAGTTAAGCATTGTACCTTTAAGACGGTTAAAGGTCTTAAAGAGACGACATGTGATGTTCCATGTAAAAATATCCAGTTCAGATTTAATAGCAGTTGTTGCAGGAAAAATAACCAAAGTAATAGCTTGCCGGTACTTACTGTATCTTTGCTGTAAGTAGTCAGTAAGTCACAGAGCCATAGAGATACACAGCACGGAAACCGACCTTTCGGTCTGACCCATTCACGCTGACCACATATCCTAAATTAATTGAACCCCATTTGCCAGCATTTGGCCCATAGCCTTCTAAACTCTTCTTATTCATGTACCATCAAGATGCCTTTTAAATGTTGTAATTGTACCAGCCTCCAACACCTCCTTGAGCACCTCGTTCCATACACACACCACCTTCTGCATGAAAAAGTTGCCCCGAGGTCCCTTTTAAATATTTCCCCTCTCACCTTAAAACTTTTGCCCTCCAGCTTTGGACTCTCCTACCCTGGGGAAAAGACCTTGACTATTCAACTTATCTATCCCCCTCATGATTTTATAAACCTCTATAAGGTCACCTTTCAGGCTCTGATGCTCCAGGAAAATTAGCCCCAGCCTATTCAGCTTCTCTCTATAGGTCAAGTCCTCCAACCCCGGCAACATCCTTATAAATCTTTCATGTTTAATATCATTTTTACTATAACAGGGATCTTTTGGTAGTGTCAGTAGTTAGGGTTCTTCATAAGCCTTTTCTAAAGAAGTAACCAGCCTTTGGTGATATATGTTAAAGTTTAACTTATAGGAACACAGAAACCTTATTAAATTGACTTTGGCACTTTATCCAAAACACGCTGAAAATTTTTAAAAAGTACAGCTTCAGAAAAAGGTTAAAATAAAATACTGCGGATGCAAAATAAAACATAAAATTGCTGGAGAAGCTCAGCGGGTCTGTGGGTTGCCATTTTTTGACAACGTGTCATTTTCACTGGGTTTCATCCAGGGTTTCTCTTACACTGGTTAGCAAGTTTTCTTGAGGTTGTCCCAAACTCACCTCATTAACAACCTACCATGCCTCTAAGGTTCCCCTCTCATCTGATGCTAGTCCATGCTCCCACTGGCAGTAAATTACTCAACACTGCTGGCATTCCTGGCACTGGCACCATAGTTAAAAGGCCATTGCACACCCTGTGATCTGCTGGCACTCTGCAGCTGCCCTGTACAGTGTAGACATTCACTGCAGATGGTGGCAGACAGCTCTCTGGCCATCTTTCTGTAACTCCTGGACAGATTGCTCTGGACCCACAAGGCTGACTGTAGCCCACTCCCTGGGCCTTAGAGGTACTAATCTTGACCACCCCAATTGCTAGCTGACTGTGTCTAGGCCCCTGGACTGAGATAAGAGGCTGCTGTTGATGAACTGTGTTAGGACACCCTGCCTAAAGACCGTCTCCCTGAAACTGATTGAGGTCTACTCCCCTTACTGTTTGAGACATGGCTGATTGTTTGATACCTTTCCAATGTGGCACATGGTGCAGGTTGGCTTCAGGTTGACAATGGACTGTGGTCTTCAGCAAAACCCATTAACAGGTGCCAATTGGTAGAATCGGAGACAGGGCTATTAAGACCAGACCAGATTCCCTCAAAATGTATTAAGAAGATAGCCTAGACCCTGACTTTTTCCTTGTTTTAAAGGTAAGTATAAGGGCTTGTGTTCCAGATGCAATTCAGTTGTTCAAACTACTTGACATTTAGCAAAACACACTTAGTTCATATGTTATAGGTAAAACACAACAAAAGAAAATATAAAGAAAATGTTAGCTTGGCATTAACTCTATGGAATTGCTTAACAAAATAAGAGAAGCAATATCTATTACTAATTAACAGTTCCAATATAGTAACATCCCTATAACCACATCCTTGACAAAAGAAAATTCAGAAAAACAGATTGTCTCACATGTAACTCCAGCAGCAGGAAGACACCAAGAGAAAGCTCTGAGAGAGTGTAGCAGGGAGAGATGTACTGTAGTCTCCAAACCCTGCTGAGACCCCAGCAACAACTGCTAAAATCTAAAACAAGAAAACCCTAAAACTCTTAGTTCTCTGGGAGCTGGCCCCACCCGTTCAGGCTGCTTCTATTGTTCCTACTTAGGAAAAATGCAAGGCCTTACAAACTGTTTACTCTAATAGATTTGTGTAGACTGTTCACATATCTGCCTTAAAACCTCTCTTCAAAAAAAGCTGGAAAAAATACACCTCTGAAAGCCATAGCATCTTCACAACAGAGGCACCTCCAGATGGCCAGGTGTAGAGGACGTTATGTCATGTGATGTGATGACAGTTTGACTATGCAGTTTTCACAACCTGCCAGAAGCCCTCACCACCCTACATCATGACCAGGTCGTTTTAAAACAAAATGACAGAACTAAATTAGAAGGATTTCATTTTACTGGGGTGTTGTTTGGGGGTAGAGAGAGGGGACCTCCACATTCTCCACTTGCTAAGTTAATCATGACAACATTGAAGCCACAAGCTCATCAAGAGGAGGAAATGATGTCTGTAGGTCATCATGGTGCGGGCCACGTGGAGGAAATACTGTCAGGATCTTCCAATGGCTTAAGGCATTTACTGAACTGAACATAAAAGTGAGGATGAAATGCTTTATAAAAGCCAAAAGAACTGCGGATGCTGTAAATCAGAAACAAAAACAGAAGTTGCTGGAAAAGCTCAACAGATCTGGTAGGATCTGTGAAGAGAAATCAAAGTTAACGTTTCAGGTCCAGTGACTCTTCCCCAGAACTGATGGTAGCTAGGAAAATGTCAGTTTATATACAGAAGATAGGGTGGGGGTGTAAGGGGATAAGAAGTAAACGATAGATAGGAATAGAGCCCAAAGAGAGAGAAGGACAGTTGCATAGACAAGGGGGTTGATAACAATTTGGCAAGGAGGGTGAATAGCCGTTAATGGGGACAGTTAGTGCCTAACAATAGGTAGCATGTAATGGCAGGCCAAGTGATAACAAGGCCTGGTGTGCGGGGTAGGGGGCTAGGTCATGGGGAAGTTCAGACCCTAAAATTATTGAACTCGCTATTGAGTCCAGAGGGCTGCAGGGTCCCCAAATGGAAAATGAGGTGCTTTTCTTCCAGCTTGTGCTGAGCTTCATTGGAACACTGCAGCAAGCTTGAGAGAGGGATGTTGGCCAGGGAACAGGGTAGTGTATTTAAGTGGCAGACAACTGGAAGCTCAGGATCTTTTTTGTAATCAGAACGTAGAGGAGACCACATTGTGAGCAGAGAATGCAGTAGACTAGTTGATGGAGGTTGTGGACATTGAATGTTTTTAAGGATGGATAGATTAGGAAGGAGAATCAAAGTTAATCAAAGTTAGATGGGAAAGTGGAATTGGAAACACAGACAGATCAGTCTTGATCTTCCTGAATGATGGAGCAGATCTGAGGCATCAAATTGGCCACTTCTATTTCACATGTTTGTATGTCCATATATGAGGTGAACACCAGGCTAATGCAAACTATTGCTGTCTACACGCAAGCATTCATTAGAGCCTTCTTCCATCAGGTCTCTGCCTGTGTGATCTAACATCCTTATGACATAGGCCTTAATGCTCAGTAGCTCTGGTTTTAGTATTGGCATAGTTAACCCGTTACACCACACTACTTGTTCTACACATTATCATTCCACAGTGCAGTGGGTTGCAGTGTCTCCGAGGGTGTCCCCACGAACATACAAATTAGGATTAGTAGTAGACCACTCAGCTCCTCTAGCCAAATTCACTATTCAGTAAGATTGTAACAGCTCCACATTCCTGCTTACCAGAGCCATCAACTCCCTCGTTAATCAAGAATCTGTCTAACTCCACTTTGAAAATATTGAACAATTCCACATCCTGTATCTCTGGAGAAGAGAGTTACAAAGACTCACGCCCCTCTAAGAGAAAATAAAATGTTCTATCTCTTCCCACTCCTCCCTGCAACTCGCCCTCCACAACCCATGAAACATGACACTTGTTTGCGATTATGGCCTTCAGAAAAAAATGCCGATGATCAGTGTGTTCCTATAATGCACACCTTCTATAACGCTATTTTCTAACTCCACCATCCAAATTAAGGTCCTTTCAATCAGACCCAGGAGAGGAAAATGTATTAGACTACTTAACTTCCCATCAGAGTCTATGGGATTTTTGTTTTAACTCAGAAAAGAGTAGGTCATTGAAAAGATTATGCTAGTCAATCTGATTATGTGAAATCTTTATTATGGCTTGTTCTGTTCTGGCATGTGCCTCATTCACAACTGTCACAGCTTGTCTTCTGTGACTAGAAACATGCTTCCATGACCTCTGCGCTCATTGCGTCTTATCCAATCTTCTCACAGACTCAACATTTAACAAAAATAACAATTATGCTCTCAAAAGATTTAGGCCTTTCCTTAACTACTCTGGTTACCTAGGTGAATACTGAATTATCGGAAACATTACCTTGTCTCTGGAAGTTCTGGGAAACCCAATGCAATGCATGTACAGCCAAGGCACTTTGTTAAAAAGATGAGAAGACAAGTTAAACACTTGTAACTTAAAAAAAGGAAAACCTCTAAGATTCAAGGAGTTGCCATGGTTACAAAACAAGCAGATGATAGTGCCACAGAGATCTAGGGAGATGATATAAGGGAACAAAGTGTGTCTAGCTAATCTTTCATGAAATTACCCCTTCAAGTTCCTGCACTATCTAATTCAGGAATTAGGAGCTGGCTGCAGAAATCAGGAATGGGCTTTCAAGCAAGACCATATTTATTGACGAAGAAGAGCTGGGCAAATGTCTGGTCAAGAAATGGAACTGAAGGTTAATAAGGTAGATTGAAAAACAATACATAGGTCTTAGTGGTTCCTGTAGCCAAAGAAATTCTCATTCAAGGAAGACAACAGGTCAATAAATAATGATTGGATAGATTTTCAGTGATTAACTTCAATTTGCCCTTTCTGAAGAGGTACAGCAAAACTCTTTCAAAATTCTCTTGTGGTTAGAGTAGGTAGGGAGAAACTGTGCTGCAGAGAGTGGATAGAGACAAAATTTTTACAAAGGAGAAATGGAGAGGGCATAGATTTTTAGTGATGTGCAAATGAGGCAAGGGTGATGTGTGAAAAAAATTGTTTTCACACAGTGGGCAGTTAGGGTATGGAATGCCTGGCCTGGAAATGCATTACAGACAGAGTAATTGAGTACATTAAAGGAAATTGGATGATTATTTGGGATAGAAATGGTGTTCAGAACATGGGGAAAACGCAGGGGATTGGTATCATAACAATTCTGAGATTCTGTCATCTGGAGGAGATAATAAAAAAAAGTTTGGAATTAAGACAATTCACTCATTGAATTCACTCAAAGTGCATATTGCCAAGGAACTAGTTCCACTATCTCAAATAGAGTCAGAGAGACGTATAGCATGGACATAGACCCTTTAGCCCAAGTCGTCCCTGCCGACCAGATATCCTGAATTAGTGCAGTCCCATTTGCCAGCATTTGGGCTAAACCCTCTAAACCCTTCCTGTTCATACACCCAATCCGGATGTCTTTCAAATGTTGTAATTGTACCAGTCTCCACCAGAAATGCATTACATGTCAAATATCCTCAGCAGGCCTGGCATAATCCCTGGAGAGAAAACTAAAGATTTCAGGTCCATGATCTCTCATCAGACTTGTGGACAAGGTCAAAAATCACACGACAGCAGGTTATAGTCCAACAGGTTTATTTGAAAACATTAGTTTTTGGAGCATTGCTCCTTCCTCGGCTGTAGAGAGGAGGGGAGGTATGGAGACACAGAATTTATAATTGAAAGATCGAAGGATCATACAACTGATGTGAATGTATTTAGTAAACCTAAATTGGCTGGCTGACTCCCTGCTGTTAAATCTTTAATCAGTTAGGAAGGAGATGCAGGTTTTGATTGATTGGCTGAATGGCCTACTTCCATGCTGTAGTGTTTCTATAACTCTAACTACTCTCTTAACCTGTCCTGTCACTTTCAGAGATATAGGCTCAGTACATAAAAATAGCAGAGGACAGATTTGAAGATTTTTTTTTCCTCTTAAGCAGATTGTTATGATCTAGAATGTGCCGCTGAAAGGCTGCTGTGGCAATTCATACAAATACATGAATTAAGGGCAGAGGGTGGCCTTTTGATCCCTTCAACCTAGGCACCAACTTGGGTAGTATCATGGCTGATCTGCTTGTGTGGGAGATTTTAAAAGGCTCTGGATACAGGAAAACAGGGTGGATGGTTCGAAGTGGAAATTACACAGCTTTGCTATAGGGTTGGGCTGCGAGACTGATTGGAGAGTTCACTAAAACGTCAGCACAGGAATGATGGGCCAAATGGCCTTATTCTATGCTGTACTATTCTGTTCTACATTTCTGATTTTGAGAATTGGATCTAGATCTTTCCCACGGGGTGAAATTGACACTGGTGATGGGTTTGGTCAAGGTGAGATTTCCATCCAGGACTCGGATGTAGTGAAGTCAACTCTCCTCCTAAGTGAGGATTTATTACAGTTGCTGGAAAATTCCCCAATGGGTTCTAGCCCCCGGCAGAGAGATGGAGCAAATGTGACACCAGATGCTGTGACACCAGGTGAGGATGCACGGTAGCAGCAGTGTGTACCATCTGCAGGATGCACTGCAGTGTGTCAACAAGGTTCCTCCATCAGCACCCTCCAAACCACAACGCTCTCTACTATCTGGAAGGCCAAGGGCAGCAGATTCATGGAAACACCACCACCAAACACCACTTTCCCTCCAAGCCATTCATTATCCTGACTTGGAAATATGTCACTGTTCCTTCACTGTCGCTGGGTCTAAATCCTGGAACTACCACCCATTATGGGTGTCCCTATACAGCTACAGTTCAAGAAGGCAGCTGGCTACCACCTTCTCCAAGGTAATGAAGGATTAGCTAGAAATGCTGACTCAGCCAGTGATGCTCACTTCCTGTAAAGGAATCAAGAAATGTAAGTCCTTTAGGATCTAATGCATAATGGGGACAGATTTGACTGTAATGGAGCAGGAAAGATGTATTCACCCCTACAGGAGCTATCCATAATATGTAAGTCTGTCACTTTCTGCTTCCCTAGATCAGCTCCCAAATATCATTCAATATTAGCTGTTCTGCTGAGCAGCAAAGTTTACTGCAAAGATTAAAAGGTATATTTCTGTATGGGAGAATGTGGAAATTTCCTGCCGATTTGTTATTTTGATAATAGTGACCGGCCCAGCAAATGTAACTGGAGAACTAAATTGTTATGGAACTGCATTGCATTTAGTATTTCATAAACACTCACTGCGTCAAGTTCTCGAGTATGTCATCAGATGTTCTGGGAAATTGCTCCTTTTTTAATTGCCTCTGTGAAAGAATCTTCAGTAGCCAATTTTCCAAACAAAGTCGCAAATAGAACAATGCTTGTTACATCACCTTCCCGTATGTCCATGATCCTGTATCTCTGATGCTGCAGGAGTACAAAAAAACTAAAATTAGAACAGAGACTTTCGATGTTGATTCCAGGAGGCACCTGTCCGTGCAAACTGTAGCAGAAATCTGGAAATCTCTGAAGCCCCCAAGAGTTGAGAATGGGGTGTTATGTGAAAATTTTAATGTTGAAACAAATAAGGATTTTGCAAGACAAGGGTTATGGAAATAAATCTGGTAGATAAAGTCATGAGACAAATTGATTTTAATCTAATTGAATGAAAGAACAGGCATTTCTTGCCAATCCTTCAACATCCTGGAGAAGATGGTAGTGAGCTACCTTCTTGAGCTGCTGCTGTCTGTAAGGGATAGGGACACACACCAGGTGGCAGTTCCAGGATTTTGACCCAGCAACAATGAAGGAACAATTATATATTTCCAAGTCAGGATGGTGAGTGGCTTGGAGGGGAACTTGCAGATGGTGGTGTTCCCATATATCTGCTGCCCATGTCCTTCCATGTGGTAGAGAAAACAGTGGCTCGGAGGCTGCTCAGTAGCCAACTTTTTCAAATTTATTCACAGGGCAAGGGCATCACTGGCTTGGCAGTATTTATTGCCCACCCTCAAGGGCAATTAAGAGTCAGCCATGTGGCTGTGGGTCTGGAGTCGCATGTAGTCCAGATCAGATAAGGATGGCAATTTCCTTCCCTAATGGACATGAGTGAGCCAAATAGGTTTTTCCAACAATTGACATGGTTTCATGGTTGTCATTATACTTTTAATTCCAGATTTTATTGAATTCAAATTCCACCATCTGCCACATCAGGATTCAAACCCAGGTCCCCTGGACATTACCTCGGTCTCTGGATTAACAGTCCCGTGATAATATAACCAGGCCATTGCCTCCCCATTTCATTTTGATATTCCTCAGTGCCTCTATCCAGCAGGGTCTCCTTACACTTTACTTGGATTTCAGCTTTTGCCATCAACGTATTTCTTTTCTTGCATTAATACATTGAGTTTATTGATTGTTCATCATTGTTGTGTTAGAAAACAAAAACTGAATGTATTAGGGAAGCTCAGCATTTTTTTTATCTTAACACATTCATGAGATGATGGTGTCACTGGCTAGGCAGCATTTATTGTCCATCCCAGTTGCCCAAAAGGCACTTAAGAGTCAACCACATTGCTGTGGGTCTGGAGTCACATATAGGCCAGACCAGGCAACTTCCTTCCCTAAAGCACATTAGTGAACCAGATGGACTTTTCCTGACGATCAACAATGGATTCATAATCCCCGATATTTCATTGAATTCAAATTCCACCATCTGCCGTGGCAGGATTCGAACCAGAGTCCCCAGAATATTATCTGGGTCTCTGGATTAACAGTCTGATGATAATTCCGCCAGGCCATCACCTCCTCTGTGGAGAGAAAGCAGAGTTAATATTTCAAGTCCAGTGAAGCTTCCTTAGATCACATCTGAAGGAGGACCAAAACACTAACTCTACTCCTCTCTCCACAGATGCTGCCAGACCTGCTAAGTTTCTACAGCAATTTATGTCTTTGTTTCAGATTTCCAGCACCCGCATTTTTTTTGTCTTACTTTATCATTGTTACAGCTCTGTGTTAGCACACATTAGGTTCCTTTTTTATCTCCTATGCCTCACTGTGACATTCAGCCAGATTTCTATAGTCAACAAGTGACTGATTTAGTACCAAAAATAAACTTGCTCAAAGATGCAAAGATCATTAACGAACAGTTTAAACTGTGCAAAGAGATGCATCTATCCATTCAATGAAACTAGCACTCACACACTCACGATTCTCCCAAGTGGTGCTCTGTGTCTGAAGTTATTGAGAACACACAGGGGGCTGGCTCTGGGGTATCTTCCTGGAACAGTTATAGCTGGCTATATCTCCTTTGCTGGAGGCAGTGGGGTAGATTCTAAATCCTCCTTGAGTAGTAAAGATAACTTTCTGTGGGTTTTCACTTGACACACTTTGATGAGAGGAGTTGCAGAGAAAGACGGAGCAATGAATTATCTCTCATGCAGGTCTTGAATTCTCTCACTGAATTCAAAAGTGAAATAATCTCACCCCACTCAGTAAGTGGGCCATACTACATCCTCTCTCAGAAGGTTCTCCAGACTTTGAGAGTCCATCCAAGCTCCCTGTTATTTGCAGATGCCACACTGTTACTGTTACACACAACGCCTTTTCCTTAGCTATGTCCTTTGTTTAAACCTTTTTAACTATAACACTGGCCTATCCCTTCATAATAAATTGAATAATTCAGCTATTCTTGGACCATTTATGCTGTACTAACACTAATATTTCTGTGAGCCTCTATGTTCTAATCATGTTTTTTTCTGTCCTGACATCATCCCTTACACTCGTCATTTTCCAATAAAATTTCCTCAGAGGTGCTTGGAACAAGACTAGAAGTGAAAAGAAAATTAAGAATGGTTAATATTAAAATAACTCTGTATGTGGTAGTGACAATAGCATGGAGCTGGGGGAACAGCAAGCCAGGCAGCATCAGAGGAGCAGAAAAGTTGACATTTCAGATCAGGACCCATCTTCAGGGAAAAAAGTTGCCTTGGAGAACGAAAACAACATCATCGGGTCTTTTGCATCTACCTGAGTGACATAACTCCACAAAGGCTGGTATCCCATCACCAAGCCACCCCTTATTTACACATGCATAGTACATGATACTGATCCAGCTTCCTCCAAGAGTGAACAGAACCCCTGACACTCCTCCCTGATTGAACCAGATTAACAGCCCCAATCAGGGAACTGATATTGTATGAGGTCCACCATTACAATCACTACACTGAGAAAGCAGACAGAGCCTCAATTCAGTTTTTCTTCCAAAAGGACTACTTCCAATATTGTAGCACTCTCTCACTACTACATAATGTGCCATCCGAGATTTTGCGCTCAACTTATCGGTGTGGAACTTGAACCTATATGCTTCTGACTCACAAATGAGAGCATTACCCATTGAGCCAATGCTGGCATCTCACCAACCTCAGGGTGGTCAAGCTAAACAAGAGTCATTGTGCCCCAATAGCAGTCACTCACATGCCTACAGCAGATTGGAACATTACCCATAGTTGGCCACATTGCAAGCTCGTGGATACTGTAACAGGAGATAGGACAGGGTGCAAAACACTATTCACTTCCCCCATTGGTTGAACAATCCTTAACCCCAATGATGTGTGGATAATTAGCAGATGGCACAACTTGATGGTGCCCTGTCCTGGTGCCTAGACAGCAATTAAGAGTCAAACATATTGCTGTGAATCTACGGTTATGTGTAGGACAGACAGATATCCTTCCTTTCAGATGGATTGTCCCCCCCCCCCAGTAATCGATGATAGTTTCATAATTATCATTTGATTTTTAGTTCAAAGCTTTTGTTGACTTCAAATTCCATCATCTACCACGGCAGGGTTTGAAACCAGGTCCTCAGAGCATTAGTTGGGTCTCTAGGTTAATAGACTAGCAATAATACCACTAGGGTCATCACCTCCCTGTACGCAGACCCTCTCAACAATCATTGCATTTGTTGATTGCATTGTCATTGCATAACAAGCTCCTCTTCCTCGTTTTCCTGATTTGGAGGTGTTGGTGTTGGACTGGGTTGGGCAAGGTCAGAAGTTGCATGACACCAGGTTATAGTCCAACAGGTTTATTTGAAATCAGAAGATTCCCTCCACTTCACCTGATGAAGCAGCAGTGCCCCAGAAGCTTGCATTTTCAAATAAGCCTGTTGATCTATAACCTGTTATCATTGGTTTCTGACTTCCGTGTTTTCAATGAGCAGTTGTGTTAAACAGAAATCACATGACATCAGGTTACAGTCCAACAGGTTTATTTGTAAACACAAGCTTTCTGAGCCTCGCTCCTTCTTCAGGTGTTAGTGAGAGAGGTGGTATCAGACATGGGGAGAATGTGCAAACTCCACACAGACAGTTGCTCAAGGGTGGAATCAAACCTGGGTCCCTGGTGCTATGAGCCACCATGCCGTCCATTCTGAGTATTCTGAGTTTGACAGATATGGTGTAACTGAGGATTTTAGGACCACTCTGAATGGATGACTTATGATGGGCTGAATGGACTTCCTCAGCTCTCATTGTCTTATGATTGTGCCAAGCCTGACATGTTCCATATTCACCTCATTTCCTTCCATTCGATAAAGATGACCACTGGCAAACAACCTTCCCATTGTAAACAGGGATGCTTGTGAGTATGACCTCCTGTGAGGAAAAAAAGGGCTTCATTATTACCAGACCTCTTACAAGACCAATCAATTAAGGCAATGAATTCCTCATTGCAGTATCCAAAAAAAAGGTCTGTCGAAGTCAGGATTGCATTATCCCCGTGATTTGCAAAGTGCAATGAATTTTCTTTTTACTCTCTCGTATCATAGCAACATTTTGTACTGCCCACACGCCAACTGTTCTTCATTAAACTGTCGCCAAAGACACTCCACAGAGAAGAAGCCAGCAGCATTCTATTATAAAGAAGGCAGGATTCTATATATTGATTGGTTTGGGCTTCAGTTCAGTCTGCAGCAGTCAATACATATCCTGCGTTATGGTCAGGTGCCCTAGATCTATGAACCCATCGCTTGAAGTGTTTGCTTTCGAAATTCCACGGACTATTTCCATGCGACATTCACAAACCTTACTGGTTGCTGGTGCTCTCTCTCACTATGGGATGCAGTATTGAGCCCTATAAAATGCCAATAAAGATTACTTTGTGACATGTTGTGTTTGAAGACAGTTAATTAAGGGTGCCACTATGTTTTCTTTGTAGGCCAAAAGTTGTTGATGGGGATTTCCAACTGGGACATGCAGGAATCTTAAATATTTCAAAGAATCAGCCTGGCCTCGGTGGCACATCCTGCCCCTGAGCCAGAGGGTCGTAAGTTCAATCTGACGTCTAGAGAGCTGAGTACATGAGACAGGCTGGGGCTCATGGTGCAGTGCTGAGGGAAGCGGCAAGTGCTGTCTATTAGATGTGATGTTCAGCCAAGATCTTTCCTGCGCTTTCAGCTGGATGTGAACAATCCCATGGCCAACTTTGCAGAGCAGAGTTTTCTCCATCCTTGACCAATACTTTTCCTTCAAACAGTAACTGAAGCAGATGATCTGATCATTCATTTTGTGCGGTTTGCTTCCCTCAATTCATTCAGAGGTGTGGACACCCAGGCAAAGACCAGTATTCATGGCCCATGCTGAACTGCCTCAGTCATGAAGGGTTTAGGCCCGAAACGTCAAGTTTTCCTGCTCCTATGATGCTGCTTGACCTGCTGTGTTCATCCAGCCCCATGCTTGTTATCTCAGTCATTTGCAATGTGGCTGTCGCAATTCTACCATTGGAGTTCAGATTCATAGCTCTCCAAAGATGAAGTCGTAGGTAGACAGGATAGCGAAGAGGGCATTTAGTACACTTACCTTTATTGGTCAGTGCATTGAGTAGAGGAGTTGGAATGTCATGTTGAGGCTGTACAGGACACTGGTTAGGCCACTTTTAGAATATTGTGGTCAATTCTGATCTCCCTGCTATAGAAAAGATGTTAATAAGCTTGAAAGGGTTCAGAAAAGATTTACATGGATGTTGCCAGGGTTGGGGGGTTTGAGCTAGAGGGAGAGCCTGAGCAGGCTGGGGTTATTTTCCCTGGAATGTCGGAGGCTGAGGGGTGACCTTATAGAGGTTTATAAAGTCACAAGGAGCATGGATAGGGTGAATAGACAAGGTCTTTCTCCCAGGATGGGGAGTCCAAAACTGGAAGCTATAGCTTTAAGGTGAGAGGGGAAATATTTAATAGGGATTGCAGGGCAACATTCTCACGCAGAAGATAGTCCGTTTGTGGAATGTGTGGCCAGAGGAAGTGGAGGAGGCTGGTACAATTACAACATTTAAAAGGCATCTGGATGGGGACATATATAGGAAGGGTTGAGAGGGATAGGGGCCAAATGCTGGCAAATGGGACTAGATTGATTTAGGATATCTGGTCAGCATGGATGAGTTGGACCGAAGGGTCTGTTTCAATGCTGTTCAACTCTATGATTCGACCACAACAGTGACTGCATTAGGTTGTAAAATATATTGTGGTGGTCTGAAGTGATTAAAGATACTGTGAAACCACAACTCTTTTTCTTTAGTGACAGTACTTGATTTGTAAAAAAAAATTTAATGCCACACGTAAAATAGTACGCAGCAGAATTTTGTGAAAATGTGAAGGCTTCCGCCAATAATATTGCACATTGTAATCTCCAACTCTGTGTCACTTAAATCAACTTGCACTGTGGAAAAAGCTGGAGAAAATTAATCTCATTAATTTTCTGAGCATAAAGAGAATTCTTCCCAACATTATTTCATGCTGTGACAATGTTGACTTAATTTCAATAAAACTAGAACTCAAAGGAAAATAATTCTGCGCTAAGGTTTTCACACTCATTGACAATAGCTCTGTAACTTTAATGGTAGAAAACTTAATAATTGTCTGCTTCTTTGCAGACATTAATATGCTGATTGCATTGAGCAGTAGGTAGGTTCCAATGGGAATTATACAGAATCTGATCCTAAATACAGAAAAAATGTTAACATAACCCAGACCATCACAGAAGCCAACCTTCCAAGCATTAGCCTCCATTTACACTTCTCATTGTCCATAGAAAAGCTGCCAACATCATCAAAGACCCCTCCCACCCGGTAATGCTCTTTTCCAACCTCTTCCATTAGGCTGAGGATAGAAGCTTGAACACATGCACCAAGAGGTTCAATGACAGCTTCTTCCCTGCTGTTGTTTGACTGCTGAATGGACCTCTCCAATTTCAAATAATGTTGATCTTGCTTTTGTACACCTCTGTCACAGCTTTAACCCTGTAAGCCTTGCTCTATCGAAGCACCCTATGACCTGCATGTCTTTGTTTGCTATGATCTGCCTGTACTGCTCACAAAACAAAGCTTTTCACTGTACTCAGGTACATGTGACTGCAATAAATCAAATCAAAATCAAAATAGTTTGCCTTCATTCACAGTATCCAGCAGTTCAACACACCTGGATATTAACTTGGGAAGATCTCTCTGGATATGTTCAAGTCAAATTTTACTTTTAACATCTGCATTAGGCTCCTACTGTCAGTGCAGCTATTAAGGGAGTGCTGCATTGTCAGATATACCATCTTTCAGCTGAGATGTTCACACACACACACACACACACACACACACACACACACACACACACAC